>JAVXUP010004038.1:0-43984 GCA_033070095.1 Escallonia herrerae | reverse complement strand
TGACTAATTTGAATTTTCTTTTATGTTTAATGTTACGCATGCAAATTGGATTTGAAATATCCATTATTGATATAATAATATGTGGGATGTGCAATAATATAACAAGGTTTATAAAGTTTCAAAAAGCAGAGCAAAAGGGTATTAGTGTCAAACTAAACAGTTTTTAGATTTCAGTTGTATATTTTATCAAACAGAATAAACTACTTCAGCACTTAAATTGCAGTGAAGACCAATTTTTTTTTTCAGTACTTAAAATTCAGTAGCTTAAAATTTTCAGTTGTACAAATTCAGCACTTAAGTTTTCAGTACTTCAATTTCAATTTTATCAAACACACCTTTAGTGACACTTTCTGACTTTCATAGAGTTTCAAATTTTCAATTTGTGACCACAATAAGAGACGTGAATCTGTTACAAGAAATCATGTCAGATGTGATGAGAATCTCTCATCACTAACAGAACTCCGGTGCTTCTCTTTAGCTTTCTTCTTCTTCTTCTCCAATTGAACAATTTTACCAATTACGGTCACACACGATAGTTGAAATCTCCCGAACATCATGATCAGTAACATCTTGCCTCCTATTAAAGTCCAATTTTTCCTCCACTAGCCAGGCCACCTTCCAAACAGCCCGTGTTGAAACGATTTAATGCGCTACCACGTAACACGTAATGGGTTCGAAAACATACCGTACGAAGTCTCCGAAAATTCCGACGTAGGATCCTTGTTGTTACGAGCCTCCAACACGCTTGATCTTTTTCGCAGGTACGAAAACGGCTACTAGAGTCGAGTTCTTCGTCCACGAACCAAATCCTAGAGCTTGGTGATTGCTCTAGAGAGAGTGCTATAGAGAGAGGGTTATTGCTATACTTTCTGATTTATTGGGATATCTCTAGCCTTTATATAGAGATACAATTAGAGACTGGCTTTACCTCCAACTCTTAGGAGATAAAGATTGTATTTATCTCAAACACTTAAGAGATAAATATCCTCTAAATAACTGTATTTATCCAAACTAACAAATACACATTATCTGTTAGTGGGCGGATAATGGGTCCATTGACCCAATTTATTAACAGCTCCCACTCGCCCACACACAGGGCAAATAAATCGTACAGTCCCTCTTTATCTCTCGTCCACTCATCTCCTCATACAGGAAATGGAACGTGCGACCTACGAGAAAGGATGTCCAGTTGAGGAGTATTGTATTAAGTTATCACCAAACTAACACAATACATCACTCCAAAAAATCTCGTATGTACCCCAGATAGTTCAACTACACCAGATTAAACACTCTCAAATCCCTCATAATGAGCAGTGTTAAACCTCTCATATGTTATGTATTCATGACTCATATCGAAACGAAAATCGACAAAGTCGCCCGGGCTATGAATCACACAACATGATGTAATATTGAACTTTCTTCCCAAAGCCCTCATGTCATTCCAATTAGACCCAACCGCTTTCCTAGACATGCCCCGCGAGACCGCATCATCCATGATCCAAGGGTACATGCTAAAGTAGCGACATTGAGTATCCTCTTCATGACATAGTCTAAGGTGAAAAGGGTACTATATAGGATCAAAAATATTTCGATCCAAGTGGCTCACACAGTGACGAAGCAGGGATTCATTCGTCACTCCCACTGTCGGTCTGCATTTAGCACATGCAGTATGATTTGCATGCTATGGCGTAACCCGCAAGGGCGTGTCACATAAATGTATAATAATATACATACGAATCTAAGTCTAGTCGCTGTACAAGCGCCTAACCTGAGTTTTTCAGCCCAGTCACTCTCATAGTGCCTGCCTGAAATCTCACATTCGGCTGTAAACAGGCTACATAGAGTTGTGGAGATACTCTATGATCGACCTACATTTTTTAGGTCTCATCTTAGCTCCAACTAAGGCGACATGTTTGCTTTATAAGCTGTATCATCTTATTCGCCCACTTGGCGCTTAAGACAATTATGTCTCATCTTGCTCGCTATCTTAGCGCCAAGGTGAATTACCCGTGTGAGTGGGTCAATTCGAGCCTGGTGACACTCTCAATAAGGATGTATATGTAATCACAAAGATTATCCATTCATTCCAAAATAAACTCAAATCAAGGAATGAAAATTTAATGTAATAAATAATGTCAAGTACATAAGATGCCATAAACATATCAAAACCTACGTAGTCCCATACTCCTAATGTGAGAAAGGAAAACATCTCTAGCAATAGGCTTGGTCAAAGGATCAGCCACCATTCTGCCAGTAGGTATATGTTTCATGGTCACCTCTCCTTGCGCAACTAAAGTTCTAATGAAGTGATAACGAAGGCCTATGTGTTTGGCCTTCCCATGATATTTGGGGTCCTTTACAAAATCTAGGGCAGCTGTATTGTCACAGTGAACAGTGACAGACTCATCTGCATGAGCTGTAACCCCTAGAGCCTGTAAGAATGACCTCAACCAAACAGTTTCCTGGACTGCTGCTGAACAAGCAACATACTCCGACTCCATCGTGGATAGGGCGATGCAAGACTTTTTCTTGCTGTACCAAGAGATAGCTCCACCTGAAGTGGATATGCGCTCATCTCTATCAGCGCCCCAATCAGCATCGCTGTATCCTCTCAGTCTCAAGTCTCCACCATGATAACACAGGACGAGATCAGCGGTTCCACGTAAGTATCGAAGAATCCTCTTCACCGCATTCCAATGAGCGGGTCCAGGATTACTCTGATAACGACTCACCATTCCAACGGCAAAGCAGATGTCTGGACGCGTACACAACATAGCGTACATCAGACTCCCAACTGCAGCCGCGTAAGGCACTTTGGACATCCGATTCTTTTCCTCATCATTCTTTGGGCATTGGTCTGTGTTAAAGTACACGCCTTGTCCATTGGAGTGTCTATGGGTTTTGAGTTATGCATACAGAATCGTTCAATGACTTTCTTGATGTATGTCTCTTGAGACAAACCGAGAAGTCTCTTTGGACGATCACGTATGATTTTAACCCCGAGCACATAATTAGCTTCTCCCATGTCCTTCATCTCAAAAGTTGAGGACAACCACTGCTTAGTGGCGACAATGGAACTCATGTCATTCCCAGCTAAAAGAATGTCATCCACATACAAAGAAAGGATTAGAATATTTTTCTTGGATCGTTTTACGTAAACGCAATGGTCTTGTTCAATCATTTCAAAACCTATAGAGGTAATGGCATGATGAAACCTAAAGTACCACTGCCTAGACGATTGTTTGAGACCATATATAGAACGTTTGAGACGGCAAACTTTGCGCTCATGTCCTTTGACTTCAAAACCCTCAGGTTGAGCCATATAAATCTCTTCGTCTAGTTCTCCATTGAGAAACGCAGTCTTAACATCCATATGAAAAAGTTCTAAATCCTGCTGGGCGACAATAGCTAGGATCAGGCGAATTGAAGCAAATCTCACCACTGGGGAGAAAGTGTCTTCATAGTCCACACCCCGCAGTTGGGTATAGCCTTTCGCCACAAGACGTGCCTTATACTTGTCAATTGACCCGTCTGCCTTGCGCTTGACTTTTAAAACCCACTTGTTTCCAACAGTCTTGCGCCCTGGCGGAAGGTCAATCAACTCCCAGACTTGATTCTTTTCCATTGAGCTCAACTCATCCTTCATTGCAGCCATCCACTCATTACTAGCAGATGAAGATAAGGCTTCTTCCACAGAAGTAGGCTCGTCTTCATCATTTGGAGTGCACATAAGAATTTCTCCGTCAATCTCAAAACGACGACGTGGAACTCTTCCTCGTGCACCTCTACGCAGTTGAGAATCTTGTTGACCTAATGGTCCTTGTGGTGTGCTCCCACTGTCTGGGATACTCCCACTAGGTTGAAGGTCACTTACACTATCTTCAGCGACAACAACCAGATGAGGAACTAATTCCCCACCTTCGCTTGGAGATGGTAAAGTGGCTTCAACCTCTTCTAACTCATAGAGGTCAAGATTCTTACTCGCGTCTCCAATGCTAGGAAAATCATTCTCTATGAAATCGACATCACGAGACTCTATTTCAGTCCTTCCACCATTTGGATGTTCACCATACATCACATAGCCTTTAGAGTTTTCAGAATACCTTAGAAAGATACTCTTCTTTGCTCTAGGCCCTAGTTTCCCATACTTATGAGAAGTACTGTGAACATAACCTGCTGAGCCCCATGGGCGCAAGTTATCCAAATTTGGCTTTTGGCCATTCCAAAGCTCATATGGGGTGGATTTGACTGATTGTGAAGGCACTCGATTAAGTATATAGGCTGCAGTCAAAAGAGCATCCCCCCAAAAAGATATTGGGAGGTTTGCTTGCGCCATCATAGACCTAACCATGTCTAATAATGTTCTATTCCTTCTTTTCGCAACACCATTTTGTTGTGGAGTATTAGGAATAGTAAGTTGCCTGCGTGTTCCTTTTTCCTCACAAAACTTCTTGAAGTGATCGGATAAATATTCGCGTCCCCGGTCAGTGCGAAGAGTTTTTAAATTCTTCTCTTCTGATTCTCAACCTCAGCTACAAAGCGTTTGAAACAGTCCAAAGCTTCATAGCGGTGAGATATCAGATACACATAACCATATCGCGTATAATCGTCTATCAGTGTAAGGAAATAAGAGGCGCCATGGCGTGCCTTTACACTCATAGGTCCGCATATGTCAGAGTGAACTAGCTCAAGTGGTAAAGTTGCTCTCATAGCCTTTCCAAAAGGCTTCCTGCATGCTTTACCGGCCAAACAAGCCTCACAAGTTTGTAGATTGACTTTTGCGAGTAGGCCTAAAAGGCCTTCTCTAGCCAAACGAGTCATTCTATCTTGGCCTATGTGGCCCAGTCTTGCATGCCAGGTGGTAGAATCATTCACAATATTATCATTCACCACATAAGAATAAGAGGACTGAGAATCATTTAAATCCAATTGAAAAAGACTATCCATGCGAAAACCATGTCCGAACAAAACATCATCAAAAAAGATGTCCAACTTATCACCCCTAAAAATAAAGGAAAAACCACTGTCTAATAAAGCAGTAACTGAAAGTAGATTAAGCCGAACAGTTGGTGCATATCGCACATCCTCAAGAATCAATGTGTGCCCAGTGCGCAACTTGAGCTGGTAAGAACCAACCCCTAGCACCTCTTCGGAACTATTGTTTCCCATGAAGATATGTTTGCTACTCACTGGAATCCAGTGATAATCTACGAACCCCTCTCGATCACGTGCTACATGTTTTGTTGCACCTGTATCCACAAACCACACAGGTTATGAATGAGTAACCATCACATGTGAGGAAACATATAACTGAGAGAGAGATTCAGAAAGTACCTTCTTCGGCTCAGTGCAATCATGAGCGAAGTGTCCTTTCTGTTGACAGTTGAAGCATTTGACTTTAGACAAATCCTTTTTCCCACCATATTTTCCTCTCTTGCGTTTCTTCATTTTTCCTTCCTTTGGTGCAGAAGTGCTAGCCTTGCCTTTCTTACCTTTCTTACTTTGTCTTTCTTGCTTGCCATTTGCATTGCGCGATCCCCCTTGGGCGACATAAGTAAGGGTCTTGTCAGCATCTCGAGTCTCGTCCTCAAGGATGACATGCTGTGAAACATCAGAAAAGTTTTTGATGTTTTCACTGTGGGTCAATATTTGTTTCATATTGGCCCATGAGGCAGGAAGGGACCTTATGACAGCTCTGACTTGCTGCTCATCTATGAGCCATGGCCAGCATCCCTTAGCTTACCAATCATATTGGACATCATCCTTAGATGTTCACTCATGGTATGTTTAGGGTCTTTTGTGTACTCCTCAAACTTAATCACAAGGCTACGAAGCCGCGTAGTTGAGGTTCCACCAAAAGAGAACTTGAGCTGCTCCCATAAAGCTTTGCAAGTTGGAAGTTCATCATACTGCCCGATTAGATCATATTGCAAGCTGCTCAACAAGGTGTAGCGCGCACTACGATCTTTCTGATTCCATTTCTGGTAGGCAGTGTGGTCTCTTAGGGGTTGCCCCTCAGTGGGCGCGACCATCTCTTTGGTCAAGTGCTCCTCGAGCTCTTGTTCGTTTAGCATGAATTTCATCTTTTTGTGCCAAACGTCATAATTATCTCCGTTAAGTTTCTCACCCTTAACGAGATCAACTATGACATTCTTGGAGGCCATTCTATTTACTACATTAGTTTGTGCAAAAAAAAAGACATTAATTATACATCATTCTTTTTTATTTCAAAAAATTCAAATGAAAAACATAATCCTTCCTCACATCATGAAATCAAAAATTTGCTAAGCTCATAATCATCTCCCATGTATGTGAGTTGGGAAAATACTTTCCAAGTAATTTTTCGCAATAAATCATCATATAAGCCACAATGTAATAAATCATCCACATGATAATTTAGAACAATATAATTGCACCATACAATAAAGTGTGCAAGGACTCCATTGAGCCCTATTGGCATTCTAATAACTTATGCTAAGAAAATTCTGGCTTGAATAATGTGCGTGCGAAATTACATCCCCGTACAAGGCTTTCTGGAAATATACAGGAAAATAGCAGAATACAACATCTTTGAGAATCCTACTACAAACTACTCCAATAAAACAAATGGAGATGCCGCACAACACATTATTCTCAAAAGAATTTTCTTAAAACAAGAGTAAACACATAAATATAAGTTTCTTTAGAATGTCAATCTCGTATCCATCCATTTAACCTAAAACTAGCATGCTCAAATAACAAGTTAAAGGGTAATTTAAATGGATGAATAGGTCACATTCTCCTTCCTAGGAAAACGGGCGTAAAGGCCTTGAAATTGGGTTTAAAGAGGTGTGGGCTTGCCAAAAAGCCCAACAAATATATCAACAAAAAACATATTTAAACCATAACACTAATCAAGGAAAATAAATAAAACATAATTCATCTATGTCATATAGCTCTTCATAATATTTATTTCTGCCAATGAAGTGCAAAAATTAATATTTACGCATTATTCGTATTTTTTAGGACCACAAAAGTACTATAAAAATACTCACCAATGGCCCAAAAATGAGAGATAAATTCTTAAAAATTGGCAAACAGTAAATTTATCCCTAATATGCCCTCTGGATTTAAAGAAAAAATTTTGTGTGTTTAACAAATTTTTAAAGCTAATTTCAATAAAAAAAAAGTCGTTTAAAAATTAAACAGAATACACACAAAGAGTATAAAGGTAAGTTTTAATACCATAGAAAAAATCAGTGGGTCAAGATGGAGCTCCATTCGTCGGCGGTGAGCAACACCAGCCAGAAAACATGTCTCACCGCCTCAACGCGCCACCATGCCCGTGGGGCAACATCTGGTTCATTGAACAGGAGCGTGACATGCACGCGCATGCATGGGGGAGCGTGGGCGAACTCTGCGCGTGGCGCGTGTAGCGCATGGCACCCACGTTCCAGAAGCCTTGGCTGGCACGTGGATACGGGTGTAGGCTAGTGAGGGGCGCGGCTTGGCGCGTGACTTGCGCGGCTCGCGCGAGTGTGGCGCGCGGAAAGCTGGCTTGGCACGTGGCGCGTGTCTACGGCTCGACTTGAGCACGTGGCGCACGTGGGATCTACTGTTCATCTTTTTCATTAAACCCTAATTTTTTTCAGCGCCGCCATGTTGCGATGCCAACGTTCGAAGGCCATATCTCTCTCGTTTTTAAGCCAAATAATGAGTATGATATATCGTTGGAAAGCTTATGCAACATATATTAATTATGTACTATCCGATCATGATAAAAAACTGTATATCATGCTCTGAATTTGAGTCCCAAAATTCAAAAAAATCACAGTTTTCTTGAAAAATAAAATCGTGATTTCTCACAAACCATGCATCAAAAAATCACGAAATTTTACGTAGTTTATCCTCAACCATAGGAGAACAAAAACATATAATTATTTTTCAGAAAAACACACTCAAAAAATTTTGAATTTTAATAATGAATCTCATTCATGTATCCGAAAAAAAATCGCAATATGCACATAATTTACTCTAGCATGTTAAAGGCGAATCAACAAGTAATCATGCTCGGATACCAATGTTGAAACGACTTAATGCGCTATCACGTAACACGTAATTGGTTCGGAAACATACCGTACGAAGTCTCCGAAAATTCTAACGTAGGATCCTTGTTGTTACCAGCCTCCAACACGCTTGATCTTTTTCGCAGGTGTGAAAACGGCTACTAGAGTCGAGTTCTTCGTCTACGAACCAAATCCTAGAGCTTGGTGATTACTTTAGAGAGAGTGCAACAGAGATAGGGTTATTGTTATGACTTCTGACTTATTGAGATATCTCTAGCCTTTATACGGAGATGGAGATACAATTAGAGACTGACTTTACCTCAAACTCTTAGGAGATAAAGATTGTATTTATCTCAAACACTTAAGAGATAAATATTCTCTAAATAAATATATTTATTCAAACTAACAAATACACATTATCTGTTCGTGGACGGATAATGGGTCCATTGACCCAATTTATTAACGGCCCGAATTAGCAGTCACGTCGAGTTTGGTTGAAGCCTCCATTGGGCATATACTGAGGACCAACTCTGCTTTGTGCCGGAGTTTCAGAACAGTCAAGTTTGAGTTGAGGAACTTCATGCTCCAAAATAGAACCTCCACCTCGTCACTCAGCAGATGGAGGTAAATCTAGCCATAGCCAACTCCAGCGTGAGCCTCGTTTTGATTACAATTTCTCCACTCAAATTTCGACCAATAGACAGCAGGTCACTACAGTGGATGATGATGATGATGATGATGATGATGATGATGATGAGAATCAACTCATTACTGCTCTTCCTTCTTGTAAGATCGAGTGCCGAACTCAAGGTCGAAATCTGACCGGAGATGATATTTGAGAGATTGAGCAATGACACGGTATTTCCTTGATGAACCTTTTCTTGTATCAACAACAAACTTCACTCGTCCATAAATATTCTGATGAATTTGAGCTACTGAGCTGTTGGGCTTCAATCTATTTTGGACTAGGCTTCTGAGGAGATCACTGTCAAATGTTTGTTGGCGGTCTCAATCAACGTTCTGGTGCATAAATGAAGTCCGTTGACCTTATCAACAGCCAGTTTTGTGGCCAAACACGGGGAAGTTACGTGGGAAGCCAAGGTGTTTGCTGAAAGGTCCAAGAAAATGCTCACTAACAATTGCTCATTTCTATTCGTTTCTGAATCAACATCTCAGATTAGGGACAGTTGAGTTGAGTGAGTACACAGTTCCATGTTCAAACTATATCCATCATCGAGTCATGCGGAACCTGTTTGTTAAAATGCCTCCATGATCTGCAGAATTACGTCACCCTAGCTTTACGAGGAATAAACGCTTCAATCTCAGAGAAGTTAACCGGCAACTACCAGGAAGAAGATTTTTATTGAGGTTTACCAAAAGGATTATTCTATATGCAGAGGCCGTGTACATATTTCTGGGTCTTCGCAAATTATTTTTATGCGGCATCATTCCACCTTTAACTTAGATCCCGGCGGTAAGCTGTTCTTGGTTTCAAAACCCTACTTTAATGCACTTAGCCTTACACACCTTAAGTAAAGTTCATTATTCGGATTAAGAGCACCAGATGCTCTATACATTGACATAATAAAGACATATGAGAAAATGGCTCTAGAATTGACTATATTGGTACTTATCAGACTAGCTGATTGTACTTGGAATACTGCTTACTCATATGATGATGGCAATACTTGGAGCAATGTTCTTATTCACGGAAACCGAGTGCAAGGTTTGGAACTTCACTATTGTCAATTCTTGTTTGGATGGTGGATAAGCTGAAACTTGTCATTACATGTATGATTTTCCCATTGTTTTGGCGAGCGGAGTGACTTCCTTCTAAATTGCCTTGGTGACTGCAAAGAGGGAATAGGTGGTGGAAAATATGGGAAATGATTACTTCCGAAGCAAAGTTGCTCGGCTTGCTAATTATAGCTATTCTAACGGATGGTGCACGTGCTTCTCAATTTGCAAGTGAAGGACATCACAATTCACACAGATTTGGAAACTTTGGTAATGCTTAACAGTGGAGACCAGAATGCATTAGTGTGTGTGACTGTAAAAAAAGGGCAGGAAACTCACCCCTATTGCTGCTGGTATGTTTCAGATGCTATGTTACAAACACCATATAAGCTTCAGTACCATGAAGCTAGAGTTCTAGATTGTCACGGCTAGTTTCATGGGGGCTTGAAATGACTGAGATTGACATCTCAGTGGTGCATGAACTCGAGATGATCTTAATGGAAATGGCGTGTGAATCATAGGATATGAAGGACTTCAAAGTCTTGTTTTATATGCTGAAATGAGGTCCTTCTACATATGTTCAGTGGAAGAGGAGGATCTGACTAACTTTACACTTTATCTAGTGGTGTTTTGTCACACCAAGACTACGTTGATCCTAGTTGCTGTAGATGAGTGTAACAAGGAAGAGTAGGTAGTACAGAGATTGCAATGAGGGAGTATTTGATACTTGTCGATAGCATAGAATTCGGGTCACAGCATGGAAAGTTCTAGCTGCCTATACTGACTTGGTGACAAATGAGAAAGATGCCTGTCAATTGAGAGTTGGAAAATATAGGATTCCATGCTGGAGTTGTTGCAGTTCTTGCACATCTCTGTTTCACCTTGATTTCTTCACTCTCACAACCATCGAAATACATTTTCAATTCTCTTTTCGACACCAGTGTTCTCTCTGCAGCTGCACCTATTGAAGGGAGCATGAAACTTGTCACTTATGACTCACAAGGCACAGATTGGCTAATGGTCATTAGGGGTTCATGGATCAAGATTGTTGGTTACTCAAAGGCAGCCCAAGGGGTTCCACGAGCACTTACAGAGCTGATTACACTGATTAAGGAAGAGCAGCATTTGAAGTTAAAAGTCAGTACATACTTTTTGTTGACCCTGGGGGAAAATTACTTGTCATTTCCAATTTGGTGGCAGAATCAAGTGTCATTTCCAATTTGGTGGCAGAATTCTTTGCGGTAAAAAAATTTAGCGCAAAGAATTCTGAGCCAGGCCTCGAAACAGATTTTTACCGCACTATTTTTCTCCTCCCCCGACACCGCCCTTTCTTAACCAGCAATAGTGAACCTTCCTCCAAAGCTACGCGTCATATCTGTATGAGCTGATTTGATCTTTTATGGTCCTTGAGTCTAGTCCGGACAAGCTTTCATATGACATTCCGGATTCTGATTGGTGGGAGTGGTTGATCTCAGGAATGCCTTGGACCTTATGGGGATCCACACTCTCAGCGCTCCTTATGCTATCAATCAGCTCTGTCTGAACACGGTTCAAATCTAGCTGCTTAAGATTATTAAGATGTTCAATACCACGCGGCAGCATCTTCAACTTCGGGCAATTGCCTAGCCACAGTCTCTGGAGACTTGGCACCCCTTTCTCGATAATTACTCCGTTCAGATGAGGTATTAAGGTTATGGGAGATCTGAATTCGATAATTCGATAAGACCATGACTGGATGTAACCCGTTCATGCATCCCTTTACGTGTTTCCAGAAAGATTAAATTGATGTCAACTGTTTGTACAGAATACTTTTGTCCCCTCCTCTCAAAAGCAAGAAATGAATTGCAAAGCAACTCTTCCGTGATTGCTTATCAAAACAAAGCATTGCATTCGGTTAAAAACTGTTCCAGAGCAGATTTCTTCTAAAAACATGGAAAGGAAACGGGCAAACCTTCTCTATAATTATCCCATCTAGCTGTGATAGGCTGCGGAAGTACAAATGTACTAGTTTATTGAACCCCGTCAAAAAGCACAATTTGCTTCCGGCATATGCATTGATAAGTGCAAGTTCCCCTAAGTTGGCCAGTGCTTGAATGTGAGGAAGTAGATCTTCAATCAACTTAGACCAATGCAAATACAGACTTGTGAGGTGCTGAAGTGAGCCAAACCAATGTGGTACGGTTTCAAGTTTTCCTACCAAAACAAGATTTTTAAGGCCAGTAGGAGAAGAAGCGGGTGAATTTATTTCTATGTACTCCTCCTCATCGGTAACCATCACAAATAAATTGCGAAGGAGACACATACTTTGGAGGGAAATACATAGATCCCTTCCATCATCTTTTCTCACGTTTGTTATGCCAAAGCTTATAAGCTGCGTTATGTTCCTCAGTTGCTTCAACAAGTTTGGTTCTGCTGTGACACAGTCAAAGACATTCAAGCTCTTAAGCTTGCAGATACTTGACGGAAATTTTATGCCGGAAATAAAACAGAAATCGTCGACATTAGGATTGTCGCGATATGCAAGTAAGTTCTGCAACTTTTGTAACTTTCCAATCCCATCTGGTACCACTTCTATTTTTGTGTCTCTAATGTCTAGAGTTTGTAGATTCCAGAGCCTTCCTATGGATTTTGGAAGCTCCTTCAACTTCGTTCCTTTCAAGTTCAAGTAGCTCAAATTAAAAAGATCTCCGGCTTCATCAGACAGTGTCTCAATGGGTACACTTTCTAGATACAAGACTCGGATCAATCTCAACCCAGTTGGTAAGGTAATAGCAGAAGATGGAGGGATCAGGTTGGTAGAAAACATGAAGAGAGATCGAACCTTTGCAAGGCGTGTGATTGATTTTATCACTTTGGACGTTGTTTGAATAGACAAGCGAGGTACTGTACGGACCTCCATTGTACACTATACTGAACTTCTCTGCTTCGGACGTCGAGATAGTAAGCTCCCGCACCAAGTCGTGCATCTGGCATGTTTTTGGCCTTCCTGTGTGGCTCCTCGTTACAGCTTGAAGCATGCTTCGATGAACAAGTTCCTCAAAATACTCTTCTGCTAACAGTCGAGGCTTTTTTGCCTTATTGTGCTCAATGAAACCTTCCGCTATCCATAGTCTAACGAGCTTCCCTCGCTCCATTTGATAATCTTCTGGAAATATAGAGCAGTACAAGAAGCAGCGTTTTAGCTGGTATGGAAAATCACTGAAGCTGAGGAACAAAATACCCTTGACTACTTCTAGGCCAGGGTTGTTTCTCAGTTCCTGGTTCAAGCCACTATTAAAATTGATCCACTCTGATGACGTTTTCTTCTAATACATGACACCGCCCAGAGCCAAAAGTGCAAGAGGTAGTCCTCCACACTTTCTAACAAGTTCGCTCGCTGTGTGTTGAAGCTCTTCTGGACAAGAGTTGCCTGAGAATGCTTTCATACAGAAGAGATCCCACGCATCACTGGGCTTTAATGGTTGGATGTTGTGAACATAGCTTTTAACTCCAAACGAAGATAAAGCTATTTCTTCTTTTCGAGTCGTGAGTATGGCCCGACTTCTTCGCCCCTCATCTTGGAGTGACACGTTAATGTCGATCCACAGGTTTCTATCCCACACATCATCCAATACAACGATGTACCTCTTTGGAGCCAAGTAATCTACAAGCACCCTGAGCAGCTCCTTGTACCTCATGGAGCTCAAATCTGCGGGAACTTTCTCATTTTTGGAGCCATAAAACTCCTTAATCATGCGTCTGAGTATGTCCTCAATGACGTAACTTTGGGAGACAACTATCCAAGCAGAGCACTCAAAATGTTGCTTGATGATTTGGTTTTTGCAGACCTTAGCAGCAAGAGTGCTCTTACCAGAACCACCCATTCCTACAACCGAAATAACGCTGCGCCCAGGGTACTCATCAGTTAACCACTTCACCAGTAGACGTTCATCGTCTTCTATCCCTACTAGATGGTCATCCTTAGCAAAAAGTAAAGCCTCGCTGTCGTTTTGCACCCTCCGCTGGTTTTCATTGGAGATTGTAACTTGAACGGGATCGACGAGGTAACGCTGCCTTCTCTCCGGAATGGACTTGAGCTTCTTGTTGATGTCCTGCATTCTGGAAGCCACTCGATGCATCTCCAGCAGATTCTCTGGGAACTTTATTGCCCGGTAGAGATGCTTTGTGAATTTACCCCCCTTTTGTGGCTTGTTCATGTGATAAATGAACTCCTCTATGATATTTTCAACAGGGTTGCACATGTCTCTAACATCTTCTACCCACGTTTTCTCTCCTTGAGTGAGGACTCTCTTTCTATCAGCATCATCAAGACAGGATCTCATGCTCTTCAGCTCGCGCTTGAGCTCATCGAGTTCATCATAAACACCACCAAGCAATGATGCTTCATTCTCTAGGATGGAAACTATTTTGCCTATCATCAGGTCCACTCCAACCAATGCCATGCCCACCTTCTACCTTCTCCTCCTCGCCCTTTTCACTCTTCAATATGGCCGTGTGCAAATTGATATGACTCGCACCACAAAGAATACTCTTCTGCCAGTAAAAATCAGCAGGGCAGCTCCAGATTCTGTGCCTACTGGCTAATATCAGGTGGAATTAAAGCCAAGAAATAGTTTACCGAACTGCCTGTTACTACATATAAAATTCATAGATTGAATGGCAAGTCGATCAAGGCTCATTCATTGATTATGTGAACCACCGGTCTCGTGTAATCTACAGAAATTCAGCACAAAAGTAATATAAAGGAAAGACTAATTTGTTAAGGGTTGGTTTGACAAAACTTTTTTTTTTTGTTTTCAGTTTTTAAAGAGCAGTTTAAAATTTTTTTTTTACAAAAACAAGTGGGTGTTTGATAACCCTTATTTTTTTTAATTTATTTTTTTTTTTGGTGTTTAGTAACCCTTTTAATTTTGATTTTTTTTTTTTTTGTTTGCGGTGGCGGTGGTGGGACGTAACGGTGGTCGACGGTGGTGGTGGCCGGAGGTGGCTGCCGGTAGTCACCGACGGTGGTCGCCGGCGGTCCGAGGTGGCTGTCGGCGGTGGCTGCCGACAGTCGCCGGCGGTGGCTGCCTGCAGTCGCCTGCAGTGCTCACTGGCGGCCGGAGGTGGTTGCCGGTGGTTGCTGGCGGCCGGAGGTGGTTGCCGGCAGTCGCCAGGGGCCAGAGGTGGTTGTCGGCGGCCGACGGTGGTCGCCTGAGGTGGCTGCCGGCGGTGAGAGGGTGGTGGTGGTGGTGGTCTCAAAAAAAAAACCAAAAGTGAAAATAAAAAACCAGTTTTTGGAATTTTTTTTTTTACTCTTCAGTTTAAAAACTGATTTTTTAAATTGAAGAAGGAAAAAAAAATGGTTAGCAAACGCAATTTTTTTTTTCCAATTTTCAAAACTGAAAAAAAGAGGAAAAAAAAAACCGCGTCAAACGTGGCCTAAGTCTTTGAGTTGTATGAAATGAAGGGACAAGGTTCCTCTTATTCTTAAGTAAACAAAGCGTTCATACCTGCCGGTGCTTGCCAACAATGACATATATTTTATAGAATAAACTTTGATTCCTACTCGGGGTGTAGGAATCTTCTTCAACCCCATATATAATGACAATTAATAGTCACTAAATGTTTCTAGTGACTTTTCTCCTAACACTTTTAACGACAATTATTAGCAGTACCTTTTTAGCGTCACTAAATAAAAGTCACTAGAAACATTTAGAGATAATTTATTGTCGCTATATAGGAGGTAGGAGGATGATTTTTCCGACTGGAGTAGCAGCCAAATTTTTTCCTATTTATGTAGCTCCAAGGGTGAACTCAGCCACAAGTTGGTCTCGGTCAAGTATTTTTTATGCAACCAAGCATGAGCTCATTTCACAAAACGAGTCCAACCGTTTGTTAAATTAGTAGGGTCAGTTAATTGAATCATTTGTTGTTAAAAAAATCACCTTTTGTCAAGCATGATTAGGTGGGTTACCTACCAAGAAAGGGCTTATAGGTATGGTTTAGACTTTAGATCCTCCTTGGGCTTTACATTTTTAGAAAAACAATGCTACCCCCTCGTTTCTCAGCCGGATCTCTAGTTGGCTTCTGATAGGCAAGCGATATTCCTTATTTCCTCGTACTAGCTAAGGGACATGTGCGTTGCACTGGATATGTTCTCAAATTTCTCAGATATTTTATAATATTTATTTTTATAGATACTTTATAACTGTTAATTTTCTTAAATTTTTCAAAATATTTTTAAAATGTATTTTTATAGATTATTTATAACTATTATTGTTTGAATTGCAAGTAAGAAATTTACTATATAGAAGATTGCCTTTGAATAGAACTTTTGAAAAATTAGTATTATAAAAGCATACTTTAGCAACAAAGGTAGAATGCATGATTTAGTATGATCAGTTTTTACTCACATATAAGATGTGAACGTTATAATTAAAAGAAAACCGTCTCATAGATTTAGGATGCCTTTTCATTAACGTTTCACGATGACATATGGCGACAATTTCATACTATTATTTAATTGAATTTAAACTTTTTAGTTTAATAATTGGAGCATTGCAGATATAATCGCTAGCATGTATTAATGATATATCCGGAACCAATATGATTAAAAGAAGTCCGTAATTTGTACCCTCGCACTTTCAGTTTTTTGTGAGTTTAATCTTGTAAAAAGTGTTATAACTTATTTACTGGTAGTGTATATAAACATCAATCTTCCTGTAAGCATAAATGTTAAATTCACTCACATTCTTTCTTCGTGAGAAATTCTTTGTGTGTGTTTTTTGTCCCGTGCATAATGAAAAGGAAAAATAGCATTGAAAGTGTTTTTATTTATATAAAAATTATTAAATTTTTACTAACATGACTTAATGAAAATACCATTGGAATATTAGATTAGTGTAGCCAGGGGCTAGAAAGTCGTTAACCATAAAAACATCGTCTGATGAAACTTTAACGAATCAAAATGTGGAACCAAAATCAAAATCGGAAGATAAAAGTCATCCTAGGAAAAAAAATTTACTGCTTCTAGCCTGGATATAGTTTATGTACCTTCAGGTTGCTGGTATAGAACTAACCTGAAATCATTATGTTTTTATTTAAGTTTATCGCTTGTCCGCTTAAGATTCTCTGCGTAACCCGTCCACGAGTACTACACTAACACTACCTCAAAATACTTTAGCGCTTGCCACTACAAATGCAGTTATTGTTATACCCTGAATTTTTTTTTCTATGAGAAATTATTATTTTGAATAAATAAGTTTGTGATCTTTTGTCAAAATCTTATATTTAAAATAATTGTAAAGATATAAATAAATTTTTTGAGTGGGGCATGTTGACATAGAAGAGAGACAAATATAAAATTTATGTAATTGGTTGAATCTCAAATTGAGAGAGAGAGAGAGATCTAAATCATTATTACAAAGGTTTTAAAATAGGAAAGTCCACATGGCAAACTAAGAGAGTGTCCAAGTAACCGACGACTGGACAGCATTCTCTCAGCTTGGGATTTCCCATATATATATATATATATATATATATATATGGGAGCTGATCCACTACTAGCGCTAGCAACTTAACCTAAGTTGCTAGCGCGATCTGGCCGTCCACGGGCAAGAATGGACGGCCAGATCGCGCGCCACAACAGCGAATTTTTTCATCGTCCGCTACATAATGTAGCGGAAGGGGAAAAAATCGTCCGTTACATTATGTAGTGGACGGCCCAACAGCGCTAGCAACTTGCTAGTGCTAGCAGTGGATCAGCTCCATATATATATATATATATATATATATATATATATATATATATATATATATATAATTAGATTCCTCTAAATTTCATGTACATGATTAAGGTCAGATGTTACAATGAAATTGTTACTATTATTATGAATACCTTCAAAATATTTCCTATTGCGTCGCCCTTTGAGTATTAGTTAACATGTTGAAAATGTAATTAGGCGGTGTGCAACATGTGAAGTAATGGTGATTTTGGGAGTGATATACCACCAAAAGTGAGTAAACCTAATGCTCTAGCCCCACTTTTCTCGACCAGAACAAAAGAACATCTCTTGCATGTGTACGGGTGTATTATTATAATTGATATAGATTGAATTTTTACTACAATTGATATGGAAGACTAGACAATTAACAAATATTAAAAATATTATTTGAAAATGTTCTTTCACCTAACATTAATTGAAATTACGCATGCTCCAAAATTAGGCGTACAAAACTTTGAATGTTAAGAATTATTATTGTATTGTTGAAATAATTGCTTAAGTTAGAGTAAGATGATTCTTTTTTTTACACATGATGCCAATAGGCAAACATATAAATTCATCCATTCATTGCACATTTGTTTTTATTAGGCGAAGACAATCATTACATTAAGGAAGGCAATGAGACGGGTCGGATGCGGATCTAGTAAAATCCGAACCCGCCCCGCTAGTTATGAAACATCGCCTCGCCCCGCTAGTTTGCAAGATGTAATGATTACATCTTGCAAACCAAAACACCAAAGAAGTTTTAAAGAAAGATGCATAATAAAGAACCAAGGCAGTTTTGAAGATAATATAGTTAATATATCAGAAGACAATGATGCAAATATTATATTGAGCACCCTCAAATCAAAGCTCTCAAGAAAAAGAAGTAAATGGTATAGAAGAGCTAGAAGATTAATCTACTATATATAGTTAGTTTTATCCTACCTATTTATTGTTAAAACAAGTATATTCAAAAATTGTTTGTTTGGGCGAAAGGCCCATTTACAATCCCATCCCCTGCATACCCACGGGTTCATTAACTAGTCTAATATACATGCCATTGCTGGCAAGCACTGGTTGGTCCGTGTAGCAGGTATAAACGCTTTGTTTAACCAAGAGTAGAGGGAATCTTGTGCCTTCAGTTCATACAACTCAAAGACTTGTTAAAATTAGTCTTCCCTTTATTATTATTTTTCTGTTGAGTTTCTGTAGAAAACACGAGACAGGCTGGTACAGACGATCAATATATGCCTTCACTAGATGAGCCTTGATCGGCTTGCCATTCAATTATTTATGAACCTTATATGTAGTAACACGAAGTTTCGTAAGCCATTCCTGGCTGCACTTCCACCTGAATTTAGCCAGTATGTACAAAATCTGGAGCCACCTTGCTGATATTTACTGGCAGAAGAGTATTAATTGTGGTGCTAGGCATTTCAATTTGAGTACAACCATGTAAAAGAGTGTAAGAGGAGAAGGTACAAGGTAGGCATGGCTTTGGTTGGAGTGGACCTAATGATCGGCAAAGTAGTTTCCATCCTAGAGTGTGAAGCATCATTGCTTGGAGGTGTTTATGATGAACTCGATGAGCTCAAGCGCGAGCTGAAGAGCATGAGATCCTGTCTTGAAGATGCGGATAGAAAGAGAGCCCTCACTCAAGGAGAGAAATCGTGGGTAGAAGATGTTAGAGACATGTGCAACCCTGTTGAGGATATCATAGAGGAGTTCATCTATCACATGAACAAGCCACAAAAGGGAGGTAAGTTCACAAAGCATCTCTACCGGGCAATAAAATTCCCAGAGAATCTGCTGGAGATGCATCGAGTGGCTTCCAGATTGCAGGATATCAACAAGAAGCTCAAGTCCATTCCGGAGAGAAGGCAGCGTTACCTCGTAGATCCCGTTCAAATTACAATCTCCAATGAAAACCAACGGAGGGTGCAAAACGACAGCGAGGCTTTACTTTTTGCTAAGGATAACCATCTAGTGGGGATAGAAGACGATGAACATCTACTGGTGAAGTGGTTGACTGACGAGTACCCTGGGCGCAGCATTATTTCGGTTGTAGGAATGGGTGGTTCTGGTAAGAGCACTCTTGCTGCTAAGGTCTACAAAAACCAAATCATCAAGCAACATTTTGACTGCTATGCTTGGATAGTTGTCTCCCAGAATTACGTCATCGAGGACATATTTAGACGCATGATTGAGGAGTTTTATGGCTCCACAAATGGAAAAGTTCCTGCAGATTTGAGCTCCATGAGGTACAAGGAGCTGCTCAGCGTGCTTGTAGATTACTTGGCTCCAAAAAGGTACACCATTATATTGGACGATGTGTGGGATAGAAACCTGTGGACCGACATTAACGTGTCACTCCAAGATGAGGGAAGAAGAAGTCGGGTCATACTCACAACACGAAAAGAGGAAATAGCTTTGTCTTGTTTTGAAGTTAAAAGCTATGTTCACCACATCAAACCATTAAAGCCTAGTGATGCTTGGGATCTCTTCTGTGTTAAAGCATTCTCGAGCAGATCTTGTCCAGAAGAGCTTCAACACATAGCCACCGAACTTGTTAGAAAGTGTGGAGGACTACCTCTTGCACTTTTGGCTCTGGGCGGTGTCATGTACACGAAGAAAACATTGTCAGAGTGGATTGATTTTAGTAGTGGCTTGAACCGGGAACTGAGAAATAACCCTGGACTAGAAGTAGTGAAGGGTATTTTGTTCCTCAGCTTCAGTGATTTGCCATACCAACTAAAACGCTGCTTCTTGTACTGCTGTATATTTCCAGAAGATTATCAAATGTACCGAATGAAGCTCGTTCGACTGTGGATCGCGGAAGGTTTTATTGAGCACGATAAGGCTAAATCGCCTAAACTCTTAGCAGAAGAATATTTCGAGGAACTTGTTCATCGAAACATGCTTCAAGCTGTAATCAGGACACACACAGGACAGCCAAAAACATGCCAGATGCATGACTTGGTGCGGGAGCTTGCTATCTCGACGTCGGAGGCTGAGAAGTTCAGTGTCGTATACAGTGAAGAAGGAAGTGATGAAGAGATTCGTACAGCACCTCGCTTGTCTATTCAAACAACTTCCAGAGAGATAAAATCAATCACAGGCCTAGCAAAGGTTCGATCTCTCTTCGTTTTCTTTGCAAGCTTCATCCCTCCATCTTCTGCCATTGCATTACCAACTGGGTTGAGATTGATCAGAATCTTGTATCTAGAAGATGTACCGATTGAGAAATTGCCTGATGAATTTGGAGACCTTTTTAATTTGATGTACTTAAACTTGAGAAGAACCAAGTTGAAGGAGCTTCCAAAATCCATAGGAAGGCTCCGCAATTTGCAAACTCTAGACATTAGAGGCACAAAGATAGACGTGGTACCAGATGGGATTGGAAAGTTGCAAAAGTTGCAGAATCTACATGCATATCGTGACAATCCTAATGTCGATAATTTTTGTTTTGTTTTTGGCACAACATGTCCGTCAAGTATCTGCAAGCTACAAGGCTTGAAAGTCTTGGACTGTGTCACAGCCGCACCAAATTTGTTGAAGCAACTGACAAACATGACGCAGCTTATAAGCTTTGGCATAACAAACGTGAGAAAAGAGGATGAAAAGGATCTGTGCATTTCCCTCCAAAGTATGTCTCGGCTTTGCAATTTATTTGTGATGGTTAGCGATGAGGAGGAGTACCTTAAAATGGATTCACCCTCTTTTGCTCCTCCTGGCATTGACACTCTTGTTATGGTAGGAAAACTTGAAAAAGTACCACGTTGGTTTTGCTCACTTCAGAACCTTACAAGTCTGTATTTACATTGCTCCAAGTTGATTGAAGATGTACTTCCTCACATCCAAGCACTGGCCAACTTAGGGGAACTTGCCCTTATCAATGCATATGCCGGAAGCAAATTATGCTTCTCGACAGGGTTCAATAAACTAGTTTATCTGTACTTTCGCAGTCTATCACAGCTAGATGAGATAATTATAGAGAGGGGTGTAATGCAAGGTCTCCAGAGAATTTATGTAGGGAACTGCACGGAGTTAAAGGTGTTGCCTCGAGGTATCGAGCATCTTGCCAGTCTTGAAAAGCTTGATTTGGTATCACCTGTGTCAACGGAGCTTTTGGATAGCATACGAGAGGAAGATAGTGTGGACCGCTCAAGGGTTCGACACATACCTGAGATAAACCATTTCTTTGAATCAGTCTCTGGTATATCCCATGAAAGCTTGTCCGGGTCGGACATCAAGAAGGTGAGAAATTGATCTGCTTGCCTTCTTTTGGTTTCTATGTCCAGTTCAAATCGAAGAAACTTATTGTTAAGATTATTTGCTGACTTCTTCTTTGTCTGTTCATGAAAGGATAATGTGAACCTCTATGAGCTGTACATGAAGACGACATTGACCTTGGGGGTGGAAAGATTGATGTGAACGTGATCTACGGAGAATACTTGCTATATCTCTTTCCGATCACATTTGAGTTGTTTGTCCTTTTTTGCATAGAGAGTTTACCCGTTTCAATTAGAATGCAATATTTTGTTTTGATATGCACAGTTGCTTTGAAATTAATTTCTTGTGTTTTGAGCGGATGGAAACCGAAGTAATCTGTCAAACAGCTGACATCAATCTTTGGGATCAATTTCTTTCTGGAATCACATGAAGGGATGCATAAAAAGGTTACATCCAGTCATGACTATTTCGTAATAGGTGGATTGGTACTTTCAGGAATGTTCTGGATTGCTGGTTCAAATTATAGAATTCAGATCACCCATTGAGCCCTGTAGAAGGAGACTCAGCAAAATGAGGCTAACCTCATATCTGCCCTGTTTGCCATGCTTAGGTACTGCCACAACACTGCTAGTTTTGGAAGGCTGCAAGAGTGAAGTTAGTGACTCGATATGTTGTACCTAATTGCTCATTAGGCCTAACAAAGAATACCCAAAAGGTAGCTATTAGCTAACATCCAAATCAAAGAACAAAGGCAAGAGCATGTGCATCAGTCAGGTTCACATCTAGCCGAGAAGGAACATAGCGTCATACTTCTACAAATATCGTAGACATGCTCACTTCGTGGTCAGTTCTGCACTAATCATGCAACAACGCTAGCCCAGTACAACTGTTGAAACAAACATATGAAAGATGCTCTAGACAACTTCATTTGGACTTGGCATGAGAATTTCTTCTTCTTGGACTTGATTGCCGTTGATCTCAATGTCCCTTCTCTTCTACCGCCACATGTTTCATTCCCTACTCCTTAAAAATCATCCTTGTCCTCAAGGATGGGAAATCAAGCTGCCCATCATTAATCATTTTAGTTCTTTCCACCCGGATCAAACACAAATGTAGCGAGGGGTCTCTTAGCAGATGCGCCAACTTCTTCTGGCCAGATTCATTGTTCACCTTTTCAAGCATCCTTGATTGTGAGTCCATCTCTATAAGCACAAAAACGCCAATCCTCAAGAACAATTTTGCTGAGGCACCATTTCTAATTGTGGTTCATGTTATAAGGAGGCGAGGTGCTTCATTTTCCATTGTATTTTGGCAACTATGTTTCTTGGAGACTGTATTTCCTCCAGCTCAGCCATGCTAAGCACTAAAAATAGCTTCATCGACGAGCCATCCAACATTGTTGTAAGCCACTTGATTCTGCCACCAAATTGGAAATGACAAGTAATTTTCCCCCAGGGTCAACAAAAAGTATGTACTGACTTTTAACTTGAAATGCTGCTCTTCCTTAATCAGTGTAATCAGCTCTGTAAGTGCTTGTGGAACCCCTTGGGCTGCCTTTGAGTAAGCAACAATCTTGATCCATGAACCCCTAATGACCATTAGCCAATCTGTGCCTCGTGAGTCATAAGTGACAAGTTTCATGCTCCCTTCAATAGGTGCAGCTGCAGAGAGAACACTGCTGTCGAAAAGAGAATTGAAAATGTATTTCGATGCTTGTGAGAGTGAAGAAATCAAGGTGAAACAGAGATGTGCGAGAACTGCAACAACTCCAGCATGGAATCCTATATTTTCCAACTCTCAATTGACAGGCATCTTTCTCATTTGTCACCAAGTCAGTATACGCAGCTAGAACTTTCCATGCTGTGACCCGAATTCTATGCTAATGACAAGTATCAATTACTCCCTCATTGCAATCTCTGTACTACCTGCTCTTCCTTGTTACACTCATCTACAGCAATTAGGATCAACGTAGTCTAGGTGTGACAAAACACCACTAGATAAAGTGTAAAGTTAGTCAGATCCTCCTCTTCCACTGAACATATGTAGAAGGACCTCATTTCAGCATATAAAACAAGACTTTGAAGTCCTTCATATCCTATGATTCACACGCCATTTCCATTAAGATCATCTCGAGTTCATGCACCACTGAGATGTCAATCTCAGTCATTTCTAGCCCCCATGAAACTAGCCGTGACAATCTAGAACTCTAGCTTCATGGTACTGAAGCTTATATGGTGTTTGTAAAATAGCATCTGAAACATACCAGCAGCAATAGGGGTGAGTTTCCTACCCTTTTTCTACAGTCACACACACTAATGCATTAAGCATTACCAAAGTTTCCAAATCTGTGTGAATTGTGATTGTTGCAGCTAAAAACTGGATCGGGAACCACACCAGAATCTGGCCTGCAAAAGAGAACACGGAGTGACCGCCGGGTGGGGTTCCGGCGGGGAACGCTCCGATGCTTAAGTCAGAGATGGCTAACAATGTAGAACTCTGAAGAAGCAGTAAGACACAATGTGTGATTGTGTGTCAACCTGTCTGTACCTGAGGGGCTTGACCCCTCTATATAGTGGCAGAAGGAGGAGTCCTAGTAGGACTGGGCTTTGACCAACTCTAATCAGAATATAATTAGGATCCTAGAGGATCTCATGTCAATCTGAACTGATAGAGTCAGAGCCTCTTTAGGATTCTGCCCGGTGATTGATACGGTAACTGCCATATCAGTAATGAGCCAGTGTGGGTTACGTGTCATAACTGCCACGTGTCATCCGTAGATTGGAGGGATATTTTTAGCTATATCATATGCCCCCTGCTTTCACCAGCGTTTACTGAAGCGGGTGGAAGCACATTTTTCCCACTGGTGATAGCGAAATATGCCAAAAACAGGATCGGGTCTGTCTGCCCCCATTGCAAATATTCGAAGAGTTCTCTGCTCGGATACGGTTCTGTTCGGACAGAGTTCTGCTCGGATGAAATTATGCTCGAGCACGATTCTGTTCGGACAGAGTTCTGCTCGGACATGGTTCTGTTCGGGCATTATTCTGCTCGGATGGAATTCTGCTCGGGCACGATTCTGTTCGGACAGAGTTCTGCTCGGACATGGTTCTGTTCGGCCGTTGTCACTCTACTCGGGTAGAGTGTTCGGACACGATTCTGTTCGGACAGAATCATGTTCGGCCACGGTCATTCTGCTCGGGCAGAGTGTTCGGACACGATTATGTTCGGCCACGGTCATTCTGCTCGGGTAGAGTGTTCAGACACGATTCTGTTCAGACAGAATTCTGTTCGGTCGTTGTCACTCTACTCGAGCAGAGTGTTCGGACGAGATTCTGTTCGGACAGAATTCTGTTCGGCCGTTGTCACTCTGCTCAGACAGAGTGTTCGGACACGATTCTGCTCGGACAGGATTTTGTTCGGCCACACCTCTGCGTGGGCAGAGTGTTCGGACACGATTCTGCTCGGATAAGATTCTGTTCGGCCACGGTCACTCTGCGTGGGCAGAGTGTTCGGACACGATTCTGTTCGGACAGAATTCTGCTCAGCCGTTGTCACTCTGCTTGGGCAGAGTGTTCGGACACGATTCTGTTCGGACAGAATTCTGTTCGGCCACGGTCACTCTGCGTGGGCAGAGTGTTCGGACACGATTCTGTTCAGACAGAATTCTGCTCAGCCGTTGTCACTCTCATCGGGCAGAGTGTTCGGACATGTTTCTGTTCGGGAAGAATTCTGCTCGGCCGTTGTCACTCTGCTCCGGCAGAGTGTTCGGACACGATTCTGCTCGGGAAGGATTCTATTCGGTCATTACCTTGGTTCCCTCCACGTGTCTCCTTCATTAATGTCTTTGAGCGGGAATTGAGAATTTTCAAGTTTCTCTACTCTGCTTGTGACACGTGTGTGGTGGATGAACCGTTGCGTTTCCCCAGAAACGGTTACATGGGGTTTCTCTATAAAAAGAGAACTTTCAGTTCATTTTTTCTTTACTCGAAATTTTTGGAAGCACACTACTCTTCAAGTAAGTCCTTTTGCTTTCTTCTTTCTGTTCAGCACTTCAAGTTTTTCATAGTTTCTTAGTTTGAGTAGAAAACATGTCCAAAACTTCAGCGTCTGTTTCTTCGTCCGAAGAGAGTAGTTCATCTTCGAGTTCGGAACGAGTTCCAACTTTAGGAAGTGAAGTTGGAACTTCCAATCCACAACTACCACTAGCTTCAACTTCCCATCCATTCCAACCTTCAACTTCTCAACCATTACCACCTTCATCTTCTCAACCCTCGCACTCTTTGTCTAAAAAAAATGCCTTAGGAGATGTAGAGGAAAGGCTTACGGTGGATACCTAGGCACCCAGAGACGAGGAAGGGCGTAGTAAGCGACGAAATGCTTCGGGGAGTTGAAAATAAGCATAGATCCGGAGATTCCCGAATAGGTCAACCTTTCAAACTGCTGCTGAATCCATGGGCAGGCAAGAGACAACCTGGCGAACTGAAACATCTTAGTAGCCAGAGGAAAAGAAAGCAAAAGCGATTCCCGTAGTAGCGGCGAGCGAAATGGGAGCAGCCTAAACCGTGAAAACGAGGTTGTGGGAGAGCAATACAACCTCAAGCTGACGATAAGGCTAATCCTAAACCTTGGTATACTGCTGACGAGAAGACAGGCAAGATGTCTACCGAAGATTTGCAGGATTTAATTCGGGAATATCCTCTTCCCGAAGGTTGGTATGCTCGTCTTCCTGGTTTGCAAGAACCAGTAAATTATGGAACCAAGTTTGAAACTGGGATATATGAAGAGCAGGTGAAGTCTGGGTACAGGCTTCCTCTCCACCCTTTTGCTCTTCGTTTCTTCGAGCATTACCGCATGGCTCCCGGGCAGCTTGTTCCAAATGGTTGGAGGAAGCTTGCTGGCCTTATATATTTGGTCCAGACTTCAGGCTACAAACCAGATGCAACAGATTTTATGAGAGTGTTCTTCGAAATCTGTTTCGTCAAGGGGGTCGCCAACTGCCCAGGATGGTATTACATTCATAGTAGGCAACGACTCCTGAAGGGAGGCCCGAAGTCAAATAAAGGCTGACATTCTAGATACTTCTTTGTTGGCCGTCTGGACAAGGGGGAGCTTCCGTTTGATAGAGACTGGAATCCATTCTGTAAGGATTTCGAAAATCCTGGCAAGCCTACTCCCAACAATCTGACTAAACACATACTTAGTCATATTAAGCTTCGAGGTGGTCTTTGCATAGATGGGCCTCTTTCGGAGGAGCAACTGGAGTGGGCGAAGATCATTCCTCCAAAGCCCATTCCAGTTGGTCTTCAGATTCCTTCTCCTCCTCTCGCTATTCCTAGCATGTCATCTGCCGAGACCGTTCCCGTAGGTGTGTTTTATGGAAGACTTTGATTTCAATTCGGTTTCAGTATTAATTCCCGTATTGATTTCTACCTTGATTGCAGAGATGGCTAGCGGAAGTGGAAAATCGCCCCAAGGAGGTTTTCTTGGCGTTCTTCAGAAAGCTAAGGGGAAGCGCAAGGAGAAACAGCCCAGTGCTGAGTTGCCCCCTGTTCCTAAGAGGACTAGAGTTACTCCTCCAGAACGTTCTCCACGTATCTTGGAGCAAGTCCCTTGATGACGATCCTATCTTTTGACCGAGGTGGACACTTAGGTGCGATGACCTTGAGATGCCGGATAGCCATGTCTCGGAGCAGCATCTTCTTCATGGAATTCTACCTCAAGACAAGGAGGTCTTCCAGACTCAGACACACGAGACCTTTGCCTGCTCCTTTGCCCAAGCCGTCTATACTGTAATGTCCTTTGTCTCAACTAAGTTTATGTTTTTGTTTTCTACTTTCCTTTAGCTGATGGTTTCAATTTTCATTCCAGATGTATGTAGCAGATCTGAGATGCTTTCTCGCTTTGAGATGGCGAGGCAGGTGGCAGCAGACGAGGCTCAACAGAAGAGGGAAGCTGTTAAGGAGGCACAAGAAGCTTCTCATCGTGATGAAGAGCTGAGCAAGCAAGAGGCAGATCATCTTGCTCAGATTGCGACTCTGGAGAAGAGGCTGGAGCGAGTCAAGAGGAAGGCAGCAGAAGAGGTGACCAAGGCTCGTGACCAAGGCATCCACGACTTCTTGGATGGAAACGCCGGGGATGAGTGGCTGAAGAAGCGGACCGACGATGGCCTTGAGATTTATGAGCTTGGTTTCGCGAAGGCCAAGGAGATGTTTGTTGAGCGCTTTCCTGATATCTCCTTGGATGACTTCGTTCTGCGTGCGGTGATATCTCCGTCTGGAGAGAGTGCCATGCCTTCAGAGGCGGGAGATGCCGCAGCTTCTCATCCCCTGGGAGAAGGTCCGTCTAGTGATGCACCCGAGCCTTAGATTTTAGTCTTTGTATCTAGGCTTTTTGCTTTATACAGACAGAGAATTTTGATGCCCGTTCAAGGGCTTATTGTAAAACTCTTTATCTTTTATTTATGTTTTACTATGTGTTTCTCATGGTTTATCTTTACCATTCACACAGTATTCTTGATTTTTACTTTGGCTCAAACCATTTATTCGTCACTTAAAGAGTTGGCAAAGAAGTCGAGCACCCCCGCTCGGCCTATAATTCAAATAAGCAAAAGCTTTAGTGCAGTGACGATGCCCCCACTAACTTTTGTTTCTTCACGGACTTAGATCTGTAGCTAATCCGTTTGGCCTTCTCTTGTATTTTTATAAAACCCAAGAGTTATACACTCTGTTCGGACAAAATATTTTTGGCTACATTGATCACTCTATTCGGGCAGAGTGTTCGGCCATCACTCTGTTCGGACATAATGTTTTTGGCTATATTGATCACTCTGATTGGGCAGAGTGTTCGGCCATCACTCTGTTTGGACATAATGTTTTTGGCTACATTGATCACTCTGATCGGGCAGAATGTTCGGCCATCACTCTGTTCGGACAGAATGTTTTTTGGCTACATTGATCACTCTGTTCGGGCAGAGCGTTCGGCCATCACTCTATTCGGACAGAATGTTTTGGCTAAGCCCACAATAATACTGAGAGCAAAAATAACTTATTGCTTGAGCAAAAGATAAAGTTTATATTGGATTGCTCAACAACCCATTTATTCAAAATTATCTTTCTAAAGACAATTTTTAAATGATTGGGGTTTTGATAAGGTCTGGGCCCTTATCCCCCTGAAAAGAAGTGTCTTGCCTTCAGGCAAGATGCTACTGCGTGACGCGTTGTTTTATAACAACGTATCGTTCATGGGCTTGAGTCCGAACTTCTTCTATCAAATCAAGATTTCCTCTGAGTCCAATTTCTTTGCCTTCTTTGGTTGGCACGAAGTTACGTAGTATTGACGAGCTATAGTCTGGTCCCCTTTCACCTCTCCAATCCCGTGTTCCGTGGGGAATTTCATCTTGAGGTGATAAGTTGACACTACAGCTTGTAATTGACTGAGTGCTGGTCGTCCTAATATGGCGTTGTATGCCGAGGGGACCTTGACCACCACAAAATCAAGTATGAAGTTGGCTTGTGCTGGAGGTGTGCCAATCGCAACTGGGAGTGCGATAATACCTTCGGCTGCAACTGGATGATTGGAGAATCCATACAACGGAGTATCCATCTTTCGGAGACGATCCGTTGGAATGTTCATCTTCTTGAATGCATCAAAAAATAAGATTTCTGCAGAACTTCCGTTATCAATCAAGACACGCTTTACATCAAAGTTCCCAGCTCTAACTATAATGACTAATGGGTCATCATGAGGAGTTTGTATGTCCTTCGAATCTTTATCGGAGAAGGTGATGGCTGCTACGGGTACCGTCTTTGATTTCTTATCCAGGGGCTGACTCGTTATGTATACTTCTCTGGCGTATGCTTTTCGAGCCCATCCTGATGAACCTCCTGCAGCTAATCCCCCAGATATAGTGTTGATAATACCCGCATTCTCTTCTCGATCTTCTCTTTCTTCCATGGCCGGTGGTGTCTGTTGTCTTCCTTCTCCATGAGCTACAAACTTTCTCAACTGGCCACGCTTGATAAGGGCCTCAATTGCTCGTTTGAGAGACCCGCAGTTGTCAGTTGTGTGGCCATGATCGTTGTGAAAGTGACACCACAAATCTTTGTTCCTTTTGTTTGGTCGGGATTTCATTCTGTCTGGCCACTGGAGAGCCTTGCTGTCTTTGATCTCGTGAAGAATTTGCGACGGCTTTGCATTGAGGGGTGTCAGATTAAACGTGTCTTTTGGACGTCGTTCATCATGTTTAGGACGTTTTGCTGACTTTCCTTCTGGGGGAGTTATTTCTCGAGAGCGTTTCTTCTGTTCCGGTTTCCCTTCTCCACGTCGGTCCCTGTGTGTCTCCAGGTATTCTTCTGCTTGAATATATTTGTTAGCCTTCTCAAGAAGGGCTTTCATATTACCTGGAGGACTTTTGTTCACAGAGAAAGCAAACTTGGATGTGGGTCGAAGGCCCCGGAGGAATGCAGTATACTTCACGGATTCATCCAAGTTGTCAATTTCCAAAGTGGTCGCATTGAATCATCCGAGAAAACATGCCAAAGATTCGTTTTTCTCTTGCACAACGTTTAGCAGACTCGCCGAGTTCTTCCTTTGGGAGCGACGGCTTACAAAGTGCTTTTGAAAGAGATCTGATAATTGACTAAAGGAGTGGATGGACCTTGGGTGTAGAGATTTGAACCATGCATGTGCAGCTTTCCTTAGAGTGGTTGGAAAGGCTCTGCACATGACAGCGTCTGAAACCTGGAGGAGTAGCATGTTTGTTTGAAACTGGTAAACATGTTCTCCTGGATCACCAGTCCCGTCGTAGAGGTCACATTGAGGCATCCGAAAATTGGGAGGCAACTTTGCCTTCTCGATGGCCTTCGACAACGGATATCCGGATTCATTCCTTGGGTGAGATCGTTCTGGAGAATGATATCTAGCGACCACCTTCCAGGAGTCCTGTTCTTGGGAACGAGACTCAGGCGTCTTCTTCCTGTGGATAGATCTTCGAGGGATTTTAACTCTGGCGGCCTGTGCGGGAGAGGAGTTGGAACTGTCTTCGACTGAAGAATCGAGACGGTAGCATGATCCACTCCTGGTTACGTGATCTCCGCTTTTGTCTTTGTGATTGTAAGTTGGATCGGCCGTTGATTGGTATTTGCGGCCGTAACTTGATCTGGATGTGAGACGAAGACGAAGATCACCGGGGTCAAGATGAGAATGGTAAGTGGGTGGAGGAGCCACTGCCATGTCGAGCTTTTGTTGGAGAGTGTTCACGACATTTTTTAGCTCGTGGATCTCTTTTGTAAGTTCGGCATGGGGTGTTTTGAATAACTTACGGTTCAGGCGATGACGAAGGTCTCTGTTTTTCAGAGTAGACGTCGGAGAGTGATTTCTTCGAGGTCTACCTTCTGATTCGGGAGTTGCAGATGTGACGTTAACGTGTGCATCTTCCGCAGAATGACGACGTGAGGGTGTCGAACGGTGGTCACGACTGGGTCGACGAGAGTTGCTCGTTCGGGCGTGACGGTGTGGAGAACGACTATGTGAAGAGTCGCTAAAAGAAGAATGATTGGCCATGTTCCCTGCAGTGGTCCCACGGATGGCGCCAATCTGTTGCAGCTAAAAACTGGATCGGGAACCACACCAGAATCTGGCCTGCAAAAGAGAACACGGAGTGACCGCCGGGTGGGGTTCCGGCGGGGGAACGCTCCGATGCTTAAGTCAGAGATGGCTAACAATGTAGAACTCTGAAGAAGCAGTAAGACACAATGTGTGATTGTGTGTCAACCTGTCTGTACCTGGGTCTTGACCCCTATATATAGTGGTAGAAGGAGGAGTCCTAGTAGGACTGGGCTTTGACCAACTCTAATCAGAATATAATTAGGATCCTAGAGGATCTCATGTCAATCTGAACTGATAGAGTCAGAGCCTCTTTAGGATTCTGCCCGGTGATTGATACGGTAGCTGCCATATCAGTAATGAGCCAGTGTGGGTTACGTGTCATAACTGTCACGTGTCGTCCGTAGATTGGAGGGATATTTTTAGCTATATCAGTGATGTTCTTTCACTTGCAAATTGAGAAGCATGTGCACCATCCGTTAGAATAGCTATAATTAGCAAGCCGAGCAACTTTGCTTCGGAAGCAATCCCTTTCCCATATTTTCCACCACCTATTCCCTCTTCACAGTCACCAAGGCAATTTAGGAGGAAGTCACTACCGTTCGCCAAAACAACGGGAAAATCATACATGTAATGACAAGTTTCAGCTTATCCACCATCCAAACAAGAATTGACAATAGTGAAGTTCCAAACCTTGCACTCGGGTTTCCGTGAATAAGAACATTGTTCCAAGTATTGCCATCATCTTATGAGTAAGCAGTATTCCAAGCAAGTACAATCAGCTAGTCTGATAAGTACCAATATATATATATATATATATATATATATAAAGCTAAAGACGTCTCTTAGAATTTCGACACATAAGCTTTTCAAATTTCTTATATTTACGACACATCAGTTTTTTGAAGTCTTCTCCTTCTACCAAACCTACCACAACTTTCATTTTGAGAGTCCCCCGGTTGGGTTGGACTCTTCTTTTAACACTTCCTATGCGTGACTTTAATTTAGTGTCCTAATCAATGACAAAAACCTTAGAATTTTGACACATAAGCTTTTCAAACTTCTTATATTTACGTCACATCAGTTTTTTGAAATCCTCTCTTTCTGCCAAATCAGCTACAACTTTCATTCTGAGAGTCCCCCGATTTTGTTGGACTCTTCTTTTAACACTTCTTATGCGTGACTTTAATTTAGTGTCCTAATCAATGACAAAAATCTCATGAATCAATCTTATCAACATACAAAACCATGGTCTATCCTTTCTTTCTCCTGCTTTCTCTCCATCTTCCAGATGAGACGTCACACTCGGCAGACCACCATGCAAGGTAAACTCAAATATTTTCTAAGTAGAAATTGCTGGTCGTGCCTTGAGAATATGCAAGGGGTGAATATCTTCTTTTTTTTTATGTCTATTTCGGCCAAGCTTTGGGAGGGCCTTAATGGTTCGCACATTTGTGGTTGTATGCTTCATCCTACACACTTCTGCATAGCTTTGTCAAGATGTAAAACTATCTTCACTCTTTACCCGGTGGATCTTTAATACTATGTTTACCGTCTGTTTTCATCTGATAGGGATGTTAATGTACCTGTGATACTCATCAGAGAGTGTATGAAATCTGGATCTTAACAGGGAAGACAAGGTAACTTGATCTTTTTACTACATGATTGAAAACTGCTTTTATATGGCCTAAACAAGTTTTCGAGAAGGGTGTTTGTGCAACTTTTTTTCTTCAGGTTATTGCTAATATAACACTTTGCTTACGCACCTCTTTTTCTTTAGGATACTGACTATCAGATACTTTTACTATGCAATGGATTCTACTTCCTCTCTTTTATATGTTTTTTCATTCATCTTTCTTGCAACACTGTCAGCATTCTAACAACAAATAAGGACCTGAAATGGCATATTGGGGGGTGGAAACATCCTCCCCTCATTAATCTACTAACCCATTCTTAAGAGATAACATTGATAATGTGCAATGAGGTTAAATGCTCATGAAGGTCAAGCTAGAACATGCCAAACTACGAGATAGTCTTGGGGATATTTTTTCAAGAAAGAATCATTGGTTAATTTGGAAATTGTGTAACGTGGGTTTCAAAGTAAAAAGACTATACTTACCAACAAATGTTTCATAAAAGCGTGTGCAAATAAAATAAGGAGTGTCTTACCCGAAAGGGGCGCACATACCTATGCAAATAGAAGAGCGAATGTCGTCTTGCCTCAAAAGATATCTCATTGTCGACGTAACTTACTACAATTTGACGTGTAGGTTAACAAAAATTATGAGTTTATAACAACTGTTATATTACATAAATATACAAATAGGAGAGCGAATGTCATCTTGCCTCAAAAGATGTTACGCTTTTCTACTCTCCATTTGTTGCTTTACAACCATCACACTTCATTGTTGATATTTTAATTTACTGTGGATTAAGTCAGATGTTGGGTTCACAAAACACACTAATCTGGATTGCTTAAAGGAAAGAAAATGATAAGCTCCATTGTCAAAAGAAGTGAAAAGGTATACTGAGGGCTTAAGTATAGTATCAATTGGTTGCAACATTTGAAAAGTAAACCTATTGGCACCTTGATCAAATATTCTATTCTACCTGCGGTCCATAATTTCAATTATGTTCTAGCTAATTTTTTAAGAAGATAATGTAAACTATGTTCCAGACACGATCAGGTTTTTTGAAACTCCTTAGGCTATATGTCTTTTTTACTTGGTTGCTCATCGTGTCATTAATCATTGATCAATTTTTATATACTTAACTATAGTGTTTGTCATATATTTCATTCTAGAATAATAAAAGAAGGTTTAGAAACTCCAAGAAATTTGAAGTAGAGTAGCATTTGCTCTACTGAGATTGCTAAAAGTAACTTTGGAGAAAATCTTATTATGTTTTTGTAAGTTTTTTGTGAGTTTGTGGTCTCCTACACTAATCTTTTAAGTTTAAGATGTTACACTTGATTTAGAACCAATTCCTTTTGAAACCAAATTACAAGGGGTAATTGAATTTGGTTGGGGAATAAGTAGTTCCGATTAGAATAAGATTGGAGAACAAAAAGTAATGTAAGATAAATGAGATCTAAGACAACTTCTAACTCAGTCACAAACCTTACAATTTTAACCGTAACAAAAATGGAGGTAGACGTGTCATTGGTAGTAAAGGTGCCATTGATCTTGCACATGTGATTGATATTAAATTCGTGGTAATGATGGTGGTTGTGCATGAGGTGGCAGTAGTTGCCTGCGATATGTTATACAATGGAAGTAGTGGTGGTAGTGGTAGTAATGGCGGCGACCGTAAAGATGATAGCAGCTATAATGGTTGGTGACAATAATAGAGGTTATCTAACAAAAATGGTAGCACTAAGGTGCTGGTGTGTTAATATAAAATAGTGGAACAATTAATGTTGAGAACACTAATAAGACAAATGGTAAATGAGATTAATCAATGATGATTGTACGTTTAGTTCTTCGACAAAACTTGCACGTTTTATAAAATTTATCCTAGGACTAGGAACTCTTAATGTTTTCACTAGAGGAGCTTCTCTGTTCGATCATGTTTTGATACCCATGTACAATTATCAAACTTTGTCTAGAGTTTCCTTTGAAGTTTGAACAATTTCTCAATAGTACGAACTGGTCTAAAAAGCGCATGTAATAACGTACTTCTCATGAAATAATATATACATTATGACTTTAGGATTATATGTGAATTGTTAATACTTTACACAAAAGAAAGAGAAAAAGTGGAACTAAAATCTACACCCTTTTGCGCTGAGCCTATACCTTTTTGTCACTAAAAGAGGCAAATAGGCCGATCATAATATAAAACCTGCAAGCATTTTTTATTAGATTCTGGCACACAAAACAAAGGTGTATGCATATGCACCGAGTATGGTGCGAAGCACCATACGAGGAACAATCGCTCACACACGCGCGTGCGTGGCAGTGGGCTGTGAAGCGCAATAGGGCACTTTGATGGCCCACTTTGCACTGCGCATCGTCGCGAGACGCGATTAGACGCCTCTAAGTTTTTTGATGAAAACTAGGCCGTCGGTGCAACGGATTGGGTCAGATCCGACCGTTAGCAGCTGAGTGGTTACACTTGCACTGGTTCGGGTTATGCCCGAACAGTTGCACCTGTTAGGCAGCTAGGTGGTTCCAGTTCGGGCCAGACCCAACTGTTGGGAGCTGGTTAGTTACCAGTCCAGATCTTGACCGTTCATCTTAACGGTTTCTAATCCAACGGTCCAGATTGCTTGGGTGCATGATGAAAGGGTGTGACCCTTGATTAGCAACCACTAGTGCTTTAAATAGAGCACAATGGTCCGAAAATCTGATCATATAAATGAGCCTCTACTCTTTTTTCTTTTCAGCAGATCTTTTACAATAAGAAATTTTTGTAGAATTTCTTAGTTGTAAACCCATTATTCAGTATTTCATATACTTTTCTGTGGGGTGAATATCATGTGTGCAAATGCTATTCACTAGTGCGCTTCGTTGTATCTTGGAGGATATTTGCCTATAACCCGCTACACACCATGTTTAGGTGGGGGCAAATATAAACTTAAGGAGAGCATTTTACAACGTGCCTCGAAGCCAATCATCTTTCAGTCACAAAGCCATACCTACATCTCATATCCAACAATCTTAAGTTTATATTTTGCAACAATGGCGTTCGTGACGTTGAAAGACATGGGCTCGGATTTCCACCGCTTGGAGCGCTTTGATGGTGAGGACTTCGTTCGTTGGCAAAGGAAGATGCACTTTCTACTAGTAACAGTGAAAGTGTACTATGTGATCTTGAATCCAAGACGTCCGGAACCCGGTAAAAACGAGGAGGAAAGTGTTGCGAAGACACATGAAAGATTGAGGTGGGATCAAGATGATGAGATATGTCGAGGACATATTCTGAATGGCATGTCCAACACGCTGTTCGATGCCTATCATACTGTCAAGACCGCTAAGGAACTTTGGAACCAATTGGAGCGTCGCTACATCATCGAGGATGCCACCAGTAAAAGGTTCATCATTTCTAATTTTTTTTATTACAAAATGGTTGATGGTAGGTCGGTTATGGAACAGTTTAATGGGATTAAAAGTATTCTTGATCGTTATTCCCAACGCAAGTTAGTCTTGGATGAGTTTATCGTGGTTACATCTATCATTGATAAATTACCTCCTTCTTAGAAGAATTTTAGAAACAACCTTAAGCATCACAAGGAAGACATCAACCTTGACGAGTTGGGTACTCATCTTCGGATTAAGGAAGACTTGCGCAAGAAAGAAAAGTCTAAAAGCGAGGGCGTTTCTCAAATTTTGGCCGTGGAGGAAGGAGAGTCATCCAAGAAGAACTCCCGTGAGAACAACAAAAGGAAGCATCAAGGAAATGACGACGATGATAAGGACAAGGACAAGAAGAAAAAACACAAAGGAAAGTGTTTTCACTGTGGCAAACCAGGGCACTATAAGCGTGATTGCCGTGCCTTGAAGAAACAGAAAAAGGCGACCAAAAATAATTTAGTTGCGGTAATCAGTGAGGCAAATGTCCTTGAAGATGACGACGCATGGTGGATTGATTCGGGTGCGACAGAGCATGTGTGCAAAGACAAGAGGTTTTTTACAACCTATGAACCGGTGAAGGATGAAAGCCTTCTTTACATGGAAAACTCGTCAATTGTGCAAATTGCGGGCAAAGGAAATGTCGAGCTCGAGTTTACATCCGGAAAAGTTATCATCCTTACCAATGTTTGTTATGTGCCCGAAATTAGGAAGAATTTAGTTTCGGGTTGTATGCTTAACAAGTTTGGTTTCAAACTTGTTTTTGAAGCTGATAAGTTTGTACTCTCTAAGGGAGGGATTTCTGTGGGAAAGGGATATCTTTGTGAGAGATTGCTTAAGCTCAATATTAATAATAAAAATGTTTTTTCTGCTTATATTATTGAGTCACTATCTTTTCTTTGGCATAATCGTTTAGGACATGTTAATACTAGAAAAATTAATGACATGGATAATTAAATCTTTTGCCTAGTATGCATGTAGATAAATGATTTTTCAAGACATGTATGCTTACTAAAATCACTAGAGCTCCTTTTCAAAATGGACAAAGAAAGTCTAAGATTTTAGATTTAATACATAGTGATTTAGGAGATTTTCACTCCTCTCCTTCGTTAGGAGGAAACTCTTATTATGTGACTCTTATTGATAATTATTCTAGGTATTGCTATGTTTATTTATTGCATAATAAAAATGATGACATGCCTAGTTTTGTCACATACAAAAATGAAGTAGAAAATTTTTGTGATGCCAAAATTAAAGTGCTTAGAACCGATAGAGGAGGAGAGTACTATGATCCACCATTTTTTGAAGAAAGTGACATAGTACATGAACTTTTTGCACCGTATACACCACAACAAAACGGTGTGGCGAAAAGAAATAATAGGACATTAGTCGAAATGGTTAATGCCATGCTCTCCAACTCGGGTCTAGGAAAAGGATTTTGGAGGGAAGCTTTATTAACAGCTTGCTACATATTAAATAGAGTTCCAACTAAAGGGAATAATGTTACTCCTTATGAATTATGGAAGAAAGGAAGCCTAATCTGAATAATTTTAAAGTTTGGGGTTGTAGGGCCGTTGTAAGAGTTCCGGAGCCAAAAAGGAAAAAATTGGGTGAAAGAGGCATTGAATGTATTTTCATTGGTTATGCTTTACATAGTAAAGCATATAGGTTCATGGTAGTGGAACAAAATAATTATTATTCTAAAAACACTATCATTGAATCTAGAGATGCCATCTTTGATGAAAGTAGGTTTTGATCACTTCCTAAGCAAGTTGAGCAAAAGGAAGGTCAATGTGAAGTTGAGAAAATCATGAAAATGAAGTGGAACCTAGGAGGAGCAAACAAATGAGAATTGCTAAAACATTTGTACCGATGTCTGCATGTATTTGGTAGAAGGAACTAGGACGGCAATACACAACTCCATACCGATTGTCTTAAATGCGGAATCCGACCCTAGGACTTATGAAGAGGCCATGAAGTCTCAAGATTCTTCCTTTTGGAAGGAAGCAATAAATGAAGAGATTGATTCAATCATGGGAAATGGAACATGGAAATTGGTGGATTTACCACCCGGTTCTAAACCCATTGGTTGTAAATGGATCTTCAAGAAAAAGTTAAGGGTTAATGGATCGATTGAAAAATTTAAGGCGAGGTTAGTGGCTAAGGGATTTTCCTAAAAGGAAGGTGTTGATTACTTTGACACTTATGCACCAGTTGCAAGGATAACCACCATTAGGGTGCTTATAGCACTAGCTTCCATCCATAAGCTAGTAATTCATCAAATGGATGTTAAAACAGCATTCTTGAATGGTGAATTAGAGGAGGAGGTATACATGCAACAACCGGAAGGGTTTGTTGTACGTGGGCAAGAAAATAAAGTTTGTAAATTGATTAAGTCATTGTATGGACTTAAGCAAGCCCCTAAGCAGTTGCATCAAAAGTTTGATCAAATTGTGATGTCTAATGGTTTTAAAATACATGAATCGGATAAGTGTATATACAGCAAGTTCGATGGCGGTAAGGGCGTTATCATTTGCTTATACGTAGATGATATGCTCATTTTTGGCACTGATTTGGAACAAGTTGTAAAGACAAAGAAATTCTTATCCGATAATTTTGAGATGAAGGACATGGGTGTTGCTGACGTGATTTTAGGAATTGAAATTATAAGGAATAATGGTTGCATAACCTTGTCACAATCTCATTATATTGAGAAGGTGTTAAAAAGGTTTAACCATTTGGACAGCACACCAGTTAGTACTCCGTTTGATGAGAGTATTAAGTTGTCTCCCAATGATGGTAGAGCTGTGAGACAACTAGAATATGCGAGTGCAATAGGTTGTTTAATGTATGCCATGACTTGTACTAGACCGGATATTGCTTATGCAGTAGGAAAACTTAGTAGATATACTAGTTGTCCTAATGATATGCATTGGAATGCAGTATATAGGGTCTTTAAGTACCATAAACGAACCATGAATTTCGGCATATGTTATAACGGGTATCCTTCTGTTTTGGAAGGACACACAGATGCCAGTTGGATTACGAATCACGAGGATTACGCTTCCACAAGTGGATGGATTTTCACACTAGGTGGGGGTGCAATATCCTGGGGTTCGAAGAAACAGACTTACATTACTAATTCTACCATGGCAGCAGAGTTTATTGCTTTAGCTGCAGGGGGCAAGGAGGCAGAATGGCTAAGAAATTTGCTTTTAGAAATTCCTTTATGCCCTAAGCCTATGGCTCCAATATCGATAAGGTATGATAGTCAATCAACTCTATCACGAGCATGTAGCGAAGTGTATAATGGAAAGTCTAGACATATTTGTCTTAAACATAGCTACGTGAGGCAGTTGATTACCGAAGGAGTAATCACATTGGAATTTATGAGGTCCTTGAAAAATTTAGCGGATCCGTTAACTAAGGGCTTCCAAGGGAAAAGATTATTAGAACCTCACGAGGGATGGGTCTTAAGCCCATGTCAAGGATCACCAATGATGAAAATCTCGACTCAACGCTTGCTAACACCAAGTCTTGAGTTCAACAAGTCAAAAGTACATTATGATGGTGATTGCAAGCACAAAATTTTTAGTCATCCCAAGGACATGTGCTTGGTAACCGTAATGAAAGAATAGGTGAGCATTATGCTCTTAATAGGTCTATAAAAGGATCATTCTTTAGAGTGTTAGCTACGGTACACTCTTGATAGACCTGACTAGTGAGTGTGAAGTGGGGCAGATGTCGAGTTTAAGGGCTAAACTCTAGAGCATTCATGAAAATAAGATACAAATTACAAGGCCTTTATTGTATAAACAGTTTTCTGGATTTGTGTATGGATAGGAGTTTCATGTGTGAAATGTGACCGGCTAGTCAGCAAGGATAGGTGGTTCAAAGTTTATCTACCACACTTTTTTCAGATTAGCCTTGTTATGTAATCACTAAGTGAAGATTCAAGTCGTAAGACATATTCATTTATGCATGTACTTCACTGGATAATAAGATCTGATTTTTTGTTTTGTTTTTATTTTATATTTTGTAAAATGGTAGGGATTGTTAGTGTTTTTCAAAATATAGTGTCAATTGGTTCATATTCTTTGTCAACATGATGAAAGGAAGGTGAAGAGGCAAAGAAGGAGGAATCCCACATAGAAGGGAATTGGAAAAGTAAGTGGGTATATAATAAAGAACTCCACTTACTTTAATACTTATGTGGTATGCTAAGGTGTATGCATGTGCACCGAGTATGGTGCGAAGCACCATACGAGGAACAATAGCACTCAGGCACGCGCGCGTGGGTGGCAGCGGGCTGTGAGGCGCAATGTGGCGCTTTGATGGCGCACTTTGCACTTCACACGTGCTCATCGTCGCGAGACGGGATTAGACGCCTTTAAGTTTTTGTGACGAAAACTAGGTCATCGGTGCAACAGATCAGGTAGGATCCGACCGTTAGCAGCTGAGTGGTTACACTTGCACTGGTTCGGGTTATGCCTGAACGATTGCACCTGTTAGGCAGCTGGGTGGTTCCAGTTCGGGCCAGACCCAACTATTGGGAGCTGGTTAGTTACCAGTCCAGATCTGGACCGTTAATCTTAACTGTTTTTAATCCAACGGTCCAGATTGATTGGTTGCATGATGAAAGGGTGTGACCCTTGATTAGCAGCCACTAGTGCTTTAAATAGAGCACAATGTTCCGAAAATCTGACCATATAGATGAGCCTCTACTCTTTTTTCTTTTCAGCAGATCTTTTACAATAAGAAATTTCTGCATAATTTCTTAGTTCTAAACCCATTATCCAGTATTTCATACACTTTTCTGTGGGGTGAATATCCTGTATGCAAATGCTATTCACTAGTGCGCTTCGTTATATCTTGGAGGGTATTTGCCTGTAACCCGCTGCACACCATTTTTAGGTGGGGCAAATATAAACTTAAAGAGAGTGTTTTACAACGTCCCTCAAAGCCAATCATCTTTCAGTCACAAAGCCATACCTACATCTCATATCCAACAAGGCTCACGCTGGAGTTGGCTATGGCTAGATTTACCTCCATCTGCTGAGTGACGAGGTGGAGGTTCTATTTTGAAACATGAAGTTCCTCAACTCAAACTTGACTGTTCTGAAACTCCGGCACAAAGCAGAGTTGGTCCTCAGTATATGTCCAATGGAGGCTTCAACCAAACTGGACGTGACTGCTAATTCGGGCTGTTTGGAAGGTGGTCGGGCTGGTGGAGGAAAAATTGGTCTTTTAATAGGAGGCAAGATGTTACTGATCATGTTGTTCGGGAGATTTCAGCTATCGTGTGTGACCGTAATTGGTAGAATTGTTCAATTGGAGAAGAAGAAGAAGAAGAAAGCTAAAGAGAAGCACCAGAGTTCTGTTAGTGACAAGAAAGATTCTCATCACATCTCACATGATTTCTCTGTAACAGATTCACGTCTTTTATTGTGGTCACAAATTGAAAATTTGAAACTTTATTAAAAAAACCAGAAAGTGTCATTAAAGGTGTGTTTGATAAAACTGAAATTTAAGTACTGAAAACTTAAGTGCTGAATTTGTACAACTGAAAATTTTAAGCTTCTAAATTTTAAGCAATGAAAAAAATTTGATCTTGAATGCAATTTAAGTACTGAAGTAGTTTATTATGTTTGATAAAAAAAAATAACAACTGAAATCTATAAACTATTTAGTTTGACACTAATACGCTTTTGCTCTGCTTTTTGAAACTTTATAAACTTCGTTATATTATTGCACATCCCACATATTATTATATCAATAATGGATATTTCAAATTCAAATTGCATGCGTAACATTAAAACATAAAATTCAAATTAGTCACACAATAAGAATTAACAATAATATAGATAGTCAAAAGTTATATTATTACATAGATAAATTACAACCTCAAATTAAACAATTGAGTTGCAATCTGCTCCGCAAGTTCATCATAAAGTTTTGATCAGCTTGTCGTGCTTCCGCTCCCATATCTACGGCATTTTCGTGTTGGTGAGCCGTATCTTCAAGAATATCTCTGTTGTCAAATCGCTCAAAAAGATAATCTGTGATAATCGTCTTTCGAAGGAAATTTTGTATCGTTGCACATGCAATAACAATATTCCTTTGTACTTGAAAAGGATACGGTGGCATCCTCTTCAATATTGGGAAACGAGCCTTAAAGACTCCAAATGAACACTCAATGACATTTCTCAATCTATCATGTGCATGTTAAATCGTTCCTCCTTTGTTCTTGCACGATGACCTTGTGCAAAGTCCGCCAACCAATAATGCACATTGCGATAAGGTGCCATAAATCTACAAGTATGTGTATACGCAGCGTCACATAAATAGTACTTATCTGCAATAAATTTATTTATTTCAACAATTAGTACTTGTTTTCAAATGAATCTCAATACTATATAAGGCACCATATTTGACCTGGGGGCAGAAATGGAAAATGATTAGCAGGTTCCCGCATAGTTTCTGTTAACACCCTTGAGTCATGTGCCACTCCTTCCTAACCAGTCCATATAAAAGTGAAAACCATATTAAAGTTGCATATGGCTAGAACATTTTGGTAACATTTACCCCTTCCTCTTCCTCTATATCGTACTTGTTGATCAGGGGGTACGACAGCATGAATAAGTGTACCATCTAATGCACCCACTACCCTACAAAAAGATAAGAAAAGAACACAATCACATAATTTACAAGTGGATACTAAATTACGTCTATAAGCATTTTCATGTAACAAAATCTAACTTTGTATTTGTACCTGAAACACGTGTCTGAGCCGACGATGGTGCCGAATCTGATTGGCATTAAGATTATATGTGGTAGGAACAATCATTTCCTTTGAAAATTTTAGCATCACCGATAACACTTTGTGAAAATATCTATGCACAGTTAGTGTTGAATGTTGAATCTTCTTTTGACAAAACGGGTTCTTGTGTTATGGCTCAAAATTACCAAGAACATTGCCATCTTCTCCCATATGGAAACGTAACGACTATCCTTTAGCCACCCTCGAGTGCATAAATGGTCACAAATATTCAAAAACGCTTGTTTGGGCATCCACAAAATCTCTTGAGAATGAGCAGGATTTCCATTTATTATCTCGTCCAAGTATCCAGCTCCACTAAGCGAATAATTTGTATCTGGCCTTCTCTTAAAATGTCTTTGTTTCAAAATTTTCATTATAAGGATGGTTGCAACAACTCTTAGGGCATCCTTTTGATTCGTAGTCACCATTCAGTTCTATGTGTTTAAGGATAATATAAGCAGACAATAATGTATAGTCGATAATTAGCACAGTAAATGACAAACATGACTGTAACGCTCACACATCACAATACAACATTATCCAACATTGTAAAGAAAATGGCCATTGTAATGACTAAACGACATATAAATGTCAAGAATCACGCTCTGAAATGGACACAAAAAAAAGATAGTTCGTAAACTTCCTACTAGTCAAAAAATCATTCTATGAACGCATTCATAATCGAAACACTAAAATAACCAAGGACACTTCACAAAAGTCCTAACT
>JAVXUP010004037.1:0-44016 GCA_033070095.1 Escallonia herrerae | reverse complement strand
AGGAGAAACTGAAGAGGGTTTAGGGTCAATGCTATACAGTGGTACCATGTGCTTGCACAGGTGTATACAGGGTACCACGAGTTAGCGTTAGGTACGACGCATGTATTAGGAGGTGCAAGAAGATCGTTAGCAATATAATACCTTAAGCTATATTGAAATTTCTGGAAAAAGTTTATAATTTTCTAAAATCGTAATTATTTTTAATATTTTCTATAATTTTAGAATTATAAAATATTTTGGTGTCCACAAAATTCACGAAAAAGCTTTGAAAAAATTATGGTAGTTTTTTATTTTTTTGTACAGATAAGTCCCAAATTAATTTTGGTGATTTTTAGAGTTGATTTGCTATCATTTCCATATTGCATTGGATTTAGCAAAATGAAAAATTTTAAAATAATTTTGATGTCTTTTAAATTCTGATTTCAATTTCTATAATTTGTATATATATTCGAAAGCCGTTAAAAATTTTATGAAACTTTTTGTTTTTAGCTAGAAGCAATTATGGCTATTTATGGGTTTTTATTGCATTTAAAGATATTAGTTTAATTAAAAAATTTAGAAAATTCATATTTTGACTTTTTATAATGTTTTAAGCTATAAAAGTGTTTTGTTAGAATTTATTTTGAGTTTGGGATATCATTACACATCAATGAGTGTACCGGATTTTTGGGTAGGTTGGCCGAGTGCGAGACGCGCTTTGGGTCGTGTAAATCCGGGATTGATGAGTGAGCACGTTCTGGGTAGTTAATATTAGGTTTATAGTATATTAGCATAGATTGTGTTCTAACAAATAAATTGTTAATTTAGGTTGATTCAAAGGATAATTGATCGAAGTTGTGTAGCATTGCTTAGCTTGGATCGAGGTAAGAAATTCTATCCGAATCTATTTCATTAATGTGATTTCAAATGCTTATAATAACAATTTTACAAACTACATTGAACTTTGATTTTTATGATTGATATACAAATATTTTCAAATTGTCCATGAAACCTTAATTTGATCCTTAAAGCGATTGTTTGGAATTCATGTTTCATTCTCATCTGTTTATTGATTCGATTATGGTAAAACATTTTCAATTGTACTTATTTTTTTCTAAATGTTGACATGAGTTAGTAAACCTGGGAGTTACAAAAAATGGTGTGTATTGTAGGCGTTATAAGGATGGTTTATCGGATGGGTTGAACTAGTACATAAATAGACTAGTCAGTGTACATATGCATATGTAAAGCATATCAAGCAATGCCGGGGTGGCTTCGTTATATATGAACTGCTTATGTTCAATGTTATCTATTTTGATTTTATTATACATAAAGTGTTTTGAATAACTGTTAATTGAGGGAATGAGTTCATACTCGTCCCTATTTTTATATCGAAATAGCAGTGGTTTCATTTATTAATCCTTTGAAAAGAAATTTATTTGACTTGAATGAAAAATCGTTTGAATTGCTCTTTTTATTTAAGTCTTTGATCGACCTTACTGGGCACTCAAAAGCTCAGTCTCCTTTGACTTTCTTTCCCCAGGTAATCACCAACAATAGGATATTTGGAGTGCTTCGAGTCTGAATAAGAAGTCGACATTATTCCTTCACTACAAGAAAAAGAACTTTTACCGACGGATATTTCCGTCGATAAAAGTCATAAATCCGTTGCCATAGCCTTTTAGCGACGGACACCCCGTCGCTAAAAGTCTGTTGCCTACAACCCCATTGCTAAAAAGATTAGCGAAAGAATTATGTGATCCGTTGGAAAATTTTACTTTTACCGACGGAATTATTTATGAATTTTTCATCGCAAATGGTATTTTCTATATTTTTCATAATTTCTGAATTTCTGGAGAAAACGTTGTTAAAAACTTTTAGCAGCTGAAATTCCGTCGCTAAAAGCCCGTCGAAAAAGGCTTTAGCAATATTTGTTCTGTCGCTAAAAGTCTATCTCTAAAAACATTCAGTAATCTGTACGACTTTTAGCGACGAAATTATGATTTCCGTCTGCTAAAAGCTTGTCTTTAAAAATTTAACTAGTATGTTGAAAGACTTTTAACGACGGAATTCTATCACTAAAAAAGTGAAAAAAAAGTTTTTTTATTGTTTTTTAAAAACCCAAACTTGTTTCAGACAATCCAACAATGGTTTAATTCCTTAAACTAGCATTCATCTTTCACTAAATTTCAAGTAACACAAATAAGATTTACTGTCATATATACCACCAACTAACACTCAATACTGTAACTACTAAAATTACATGTTCACCAAAAATATGATATAAAAGCGATCACATCTACAAATCCCAGTAACAAAATTACAACTTTCAAACCAGATGCCCAGCGTACAAGTAAAGAAACCGTGGAACCCATTCAAGTTAGGAACAGTTTATTGCAAGTTGCAGTTCCTAAGACTCCTGCATGGTTGAGTGCAATTGCATATGAGATTATATAAATCTGCAAGCGCAAACAATAGCAGCAGACAACTGTCAACAAGATAAAAATAGAAAATATATAGGACTTTAAGATTTGTAAATATGGAAGACCTCTTTATTAGAAACTACATTATGCAAAAACCTGGTAGAAGTCAACCAGGTATGTAGCACACTACATTCTTCTCCTCTGTTAACCAAATGACACAGACTAGAGGAGAAGATTAAAATAGGAGAAAGAGGACACAACTTTTGCTGGGTGAAGAATAGAGGCATTCTAATTTTTGCCATTATTTCATCCCTATGGGGTATATGGACCCACATAAACCATCTTATATTCCGACAATCTATGTTTATACCTAACTCTATTATCAGTCATATTCATACTCTAAACCGCAATATTAAAATGACCTTTGGAAAAAAACCAAATCTGCTTCCACAACAGGTCCAATTTACATCAAACATTCTCCCTTTCACTATCCACCAATCCACACAATCTTTCACCTGCCCCAATAAAACCCCTATCCATCTTTTCATAGATATCTGTTTCAACCCCAAGAATCTCATAGGTGGAGTAGGGATATCATGCATAAACCAACGCCAAAATCGTTGTGGTTCTGCAGCCATTACCACTGTTACTTTGGAAAACAGGATTACTTTAGCAAAGGGAGTTTTAAATGTTGTACAATGGGCTACAAAACAGAATTTTTTCATATCATTATTCATTCTAACTCAATCACTCTCCTCTCTCAGATGACGGACATTGATATTAGCCCGGATCAAGTGGCACCAATATTTTATGACACCTGTCATATGATCGATGATCTTCACCATTGCAATATTGACAGGTCTACAGTCTTGCAACTTAAAGAGGCCAGATCTTTAGCTACTTTCGCATGTCATGCCCGGATTGATGTCTATCAAGACTGGGTCAATGACGCTTTGCTGTGATGAGATCTCTCGCTCTTTATATTTTGCTTTTGTGCAAGAACTTCTCTAATTTTGATGCCACTGTATTTCTCTATTATGTACTTTTGCTTGTCTTTTTCTTATCATGTACTGCTTCTCGTTTGCATGACGGTGGACGTCATGAATCCTCTGTAATAGCCGTAAAGGCTGACTTCCTTTATCAATGCAATTCTCCTTATTACCAAAAAATAAAAATAAAAATTTTGTTTGCTCTTTCTGCATTCTTATGTTATATTTTCAGTGTCCACTCCATTCCAAGTAAGTAATCTACCCTTCATTCTTGTTATATTACTCCGAGACCTCAGCATATGATTGACGAATGTGCACAAACAATTACTAAATATGTAGTCAGAGCATAATTTTATTTTGAACTAAAAGAAATCCAGCCCTAGTAATTAAAACTCATTTCATTTACACCAAAAAAGATGAAAAAGATTGCTTTAGAATTATGTCAATGCTTGTGATATTAAACTCACTCAATGAGTTGCACATATGTTGCAGGGACAACCTTTGAACAACTAACCGTTCTTGTAAGGTTCATTCCCAAGTGATCATCCATGTGATAATCTTTTAAGGTTCCTTCCCTTGTGATCATCCACGTGACAATCACCAAACATTGATTTGCTATAAACTGAAAACCAGTAGTTCCTTAGTGCAATCAATAATCTCTGATTAGAAGATACATGTTCAGGAAGACTAAAAAATATTAGCAAAACAGACATAAAAAGAGAAAGGGAGCCTCTGAACTCTGTACTGCTTCAAGAAACATTTATATCAATTTAAAAAATTATAAGCTCACTTGTGCTAACAAACGTGTTTTTTTTTTTAATTTAGAGTCTAACATTCATCCAGAGTCTAACAAACATGTTTTTTTCATTCCCTAACTTTTTCTCTCAAAAGTTTCGTCCAACTTCTTTTATACATGCTGTAAGAACCTCATTGATGCTCCGTGTACACTACGAATCCCTTTGCAGTATAAGCTGATTCACTACTTTTTTCCTACCGGGATTTCTCGTGCATCGTAAGACCAAAATCAGAACCATGAAAAATGCTAGGTAATGTAATTCACAGAAGATTGGATAGATAATCTTTGAAAAAAAATGAAAAATTTCAAAGACAGGAGGAGAGATAGCAAAACCGTGAATTAAATCAACAGATCAAGAGTGAGACCAAAAGGGCGAGTGACATACCTGAGAGACGTATGAGAACGCAGGCTGATACATGAGGTGGAGGAGCTAAGGACGGTGCATGGTGATCAGCAATTTGAGGAAGATCAGAGAGTAAATCAGGGATTTTGGGTAAGATGGTGGTGATGTGTCGGCGAGTTGCAAAGGCGGCGGGGTGGGGGCGCGACAGCAGGTTGGGTGCGTGGGAGGTGAGTGGTTACGATTTAGAGTTAGAGAGAAGAGAGAGAGAGAGAGAGAGAGAAGAGGGGGAATGGTGTGAGCGGTGGGGAGAAAAGAACGAAAGGGTAGGGTTTTTTAATTTAAGAACTTTTAGTGACGGATTTGGCCGTTGCAAAAAATCTGTCGTTAAAGGCCATAAATGTTTTTCAAAAATATTGACTTTTATTGACGGATTAATTACTCCAGAAAAGTCCGTTGATAAAAGTCATTTTCAATTTTTTTGACAGAAGAGAAAGGGAGACAATCATAATTTCAAATTAGTGACACAATATTCCGTCTCTAAAGATCCGTCGCTAAAGATCTTTACCGACGAAAAATCGCTCGGAAAAGGTTTTTTAATGACAGACCTTTACCAACGAAAAATCCGTTGGTAAAAGTGACTTCTAGTGACGGATTCAAATCCATCGTGAAAATTCCGTCAAAAAAAGTTGTTTTTCTTGTAGTGCTTTTAGTTAAGCCCCTGATAGGGAAAGTAATATTTAACTTAGTTTCACGAGTATTTAATTTTAGTGTTTTGTTTAAAGTATTTAATTTAGTGTTTTATTTAAGGACAATGTAATTAAGAGTTTGAGTTATTGTAGAAGTTCTGATATACATTGGGGCTTTCTTGTCAAATTGAGGTAATTAAATGATTAAGTGATTGATCGGTCGATTGTTTAACACTCTAAAAATTGTGGGGTGTTACTGTTTGCATCAGAGCCTAGATTTATGATTCGGTAGACTTTGGAAGCTTATGAGGATTTTAGAAGCTTGTGAGGGAAAGCCTAGGTTTCGATGATAGAGTTAGGAAAAGCTTTACTAATTTAGTGAACTGTAGTGGCTAGATATGTGAGTTCGTTTTGATTAAGATATACTTGATAATATATATGATTAGTAATTTTAAATTACGTAGTTCTTCTTAAAGGTATTTGTGCGACTCTGATAGTAGTTTACTTTTATATAGAGTATGGCACGCACTCGTAGAGATAGCACCAGGGGTCGAGGATGCCGTACCGGAGGCCGTACTGGAGGTTATACTGGAGAGCATACGAGTAGTCGTACTAGAGATCATGAGGTCCTAATTGGAGAGAGGCCCATGTAGAGCAATAGTAGCAAACCCCAGAAACCTTGGTTGCACCTCTCAACACTATGAATCAAATTATGGCATTCATGGCTCAGAATTTGGTTAATCAGCAATAGGGTATACGAAACCCTAATCAGCCGCAACCACAGGCTCCGGAGGGGAGTACTCGAAGCGAGTTTAATAAGCAAAATATGGAAAATTTTAGTGGGTCAGTGGACTTTACATAGGCTTGTATTGTGGACATGGAGAAGGTCTTTTGAGCCATAAAATGGACCGAGAAACAGAAGGTCAAATTTGTGGTGTGTAAGCTGAAGGGTGAGGCCGATCAATGGTGGAAGATGGTGGAGAATGGTATGACTCCTCAGTAGAAGACTGACATGACTTGAGAATGGTTTAAGGAACTGTTTGACAATAGGTATTTTTCTGTGAGCTATCATGAGCAAATGTTGAGAGAGTTTGCCAATGTGACCCAAGCAGATCGGGAGATAATGGATGAGTTTGAGGCGCGGTTCTCGCGTCTGTTGAGGTTTGTAACAAGGATGTTACCTACGGAGGTAGACAGATGTCGGAAGTTCGAAGGGCACTTAAGCCAAGACTGAAAGGTGGGGTGATTTCAGCTCGTTTATTAAGCCACGTAGAGTGCATTGATCTGGCACATGCATTAGAACAGTTTAGATGGGACAATAAGAAGAGGATTGAACAACGACAAGGTGGTAAGAAAGGGGAAAAGAGAGTAGAGTTTCAGAGGCTGGCAAGCGTCAAGAGTTATCTTCTTTAGCACAGCAGGGTGCTCAGAGTCAGAAGATTGGACATGTTCAGGGATTTAGGTCAGGCATAGTGCCGAATTCAAAGGAGCACAGAGCACGGGAGCTACAATAGTAGAGAGTGCTAGGTCAGTTTTTTTGACAGTTCTATGTCCTACGTGTGGCCGTGGTGGTAAGTCATGCTACACGCATACTGGAGGATGTTTCAAGTGCGGTTGTGTAGAACATCCAGTTCAAAACTATCCTTTAGTTTAGGAGAACCAATCAGCCCTCAGCCCCGTGCTTATAGTTTGTTTAGCAGTAAATAGTGCTCCTCATCCGGGAAGAGGCCAGACATAGAACCCCCGGACTCAGCAGGGGCAGAGGCCTAGGATAGCAGCCAGACATTTTCCCATGTCGGCTCTGAATACTGAGGTGTCCAATGATGTTGTGCCAGGTACACCCCCAGATAATTAATTTAGGTGTTCATATACTGTTTGATTCTGAGGTATCAAATCATGAGTTATAATCTGAATCATATGATATTGTGGGATATTTGAAGTTGTGAAATTATTAAAACTATTATTGATGTTATTGACTAATACTTTAGGGGTGTGTTTGGCGCGCGGGATAAGACCCTGGGATAGGATAAAAATAATCATATCCGGTGTTTTGACACGCACTTCGCCATGGATAAGGTATCCTTTAGACTTGTTTTATCCCACTTGAGTGGGATAATTCTATACCCGGGGGGGGGGGTGTTGGTATAAAATTAATCCTTATGGGTTTGGATTGGACTAAAATGAATGGGACCCACCCCACTTTTCTTCCTCTTTCCCTTCAACGCCATATATACACATACATTGTGTGTGTATATATATACATACACATACATCTATATATACAAGTATGTTCATGTATACATATATATATATATATATACATGTATGTATATATGTACACACACACACACAGATATATGTATATATATATATATATATATATATATATATTACTTTGTAAATTGCATATCTGACTTATAATCCGGACTTGTTCCAAAAGCTGGATAGGATTTCTTGCTTATCCGGTCTTATCCAACGGTATAGCTTGCCCGACCTTATCTACCGTTATCATGTCCTATTCCTTATCCTTATCATTGTCACCAAACATAGCCTAGGGGTTATGTATAAGATTCGGGGATGCTTTCGTTTGAGAGTTACGTAGTGAAAGCGTAATGCTTCAATATTATAAGTATGTGAAATTTCGATGACAGAATTTTTATAAGGGGGAGAGTGTAATACCCCGATATTTTAACAGATAATTAAAAAAAACAATTTAGCGATGATTTTTTTTTAGCATCAATTTTTTTATTTTAAGCAACGACTGTTAAACGCAAGTTTTTGCATTGATTTACATGAGTGAGATTTTGTCAAAATTTTTAGAAATCATAAGTTATAATTTAATGATAGAAATTATAAGTGATATTCATTGATGTACTTATAGAGTTGTCAAACGGGCTGAGCGGTTCGCGGGCTGGTCTGATCTGGCCCAAAATTGGCTCGTGCTGGCCCGACCCTCTTTGTGAACAGTGTCGGCCTTAACCCATAGGGTCTAGGGCCAGGCCTTATTTTTGTTGAAAGAAATCCAGCCCAGTCCGGCCCTAAAAAGGCCCAGGTCAAGCCCTAAAAAATGGGTTGGCCTGAAATCGGCCCTTTTTTAAGGGCCTGGCCATTTTTTTAAGGCTAGGCCGGGCTGACCCAGTTTTTGGCCCTGTTTTTGACTACTTTTTTTTCTTTTTTTTTTGGTTATTGGAACTCTTCAACTAATTGTACTTGCTTTTTATCTCTTTTTGGCTTTTGGTAAAAGTACTTCTTTGATTTGTAATTACAAGTGGTGCAATGCAAAGATACCAAGAATGTAACTCACTAGATACGTGTAAATTATTTTCTTATACACAATATTGACTTCTATGTCCTTTCATTATTAATTTGTAGTCATGAAAAATATTGATATATATATTTTTTGGTCATGTAGGTCTAAAGCAACAATATGCTTTTAAAATCTTTGTTACCTTAAGTCTGAGCTTACTCTCAACATATGAGTTCCTCATAATTGTTTGCTTAGTTTCTTCTTCTTGTCTGGAATCGCTAATTGTGAATTTTGGATGTCGTTGTATTGTGAATTTAAAAATCATTAATTATGTAACTCATGCATAGCCTCAAAAGTAATTTTGCAGGCAGGAAAAACAATTAGTTCTAGAAAATTTCAGTTCAGGCAGAAGCCATTTGGCCATTGTATTGAGCTAAATAGTGCACATTGTATTCAATTTTTTTTGTTGTGTTACATATATTGCTCTTGGAATTGTATTAATGGATAGTGTTGCAATACTATTCTTAGTATTATGAGAATGCTGATTTCGACAACACGTTATGCTTTTTTGCACATTGTAGAAAATGCAAAACGCTAGATAAGAGAAAGTAGGAGCAGATGTATTACATGAAAATACTTAACTAATCAACTGCTAATCATTCTTGTTTTTCCAAAATTAGAAGCAGCCGGTTCCAAGCTCGGATAAAAAGAGGAGGGCCTATCAAAAAATTTATTTCGTGTGTTAATATTTTCGCAACACAAAATAGGAATATTGAAAAAAATTTAGGCCCGAGCTCGGCCTTGCCCTAAAGTTAGGGCCTAGGGCTTGGATTTCCAAGCCTTGGGCCTGGCCCGGGCCCCGACCCAGGTTCCAAAGCCCGAAGCCCTGTCTGGCTTGGCCCATTTTCTGGTTTTCTTTTTGAGACCTCTATGTACTTAGTGACAATTAGATTAAACGATATTTTTCACAGTTTTTACGAATTTTCTGGTAAATTGCTAATGGGTTTACGCAGTGAAGTGGTACAATGTGCTTGCATAATTGTACCCTGCGTAACTGTTAGCTATAGTAAGATCATCAAAAAACTATGAAACTTAACAGGATGGTTCGTAGTACGATATTAGAATTTCTATTAAAATATTATATTTTTTTTATATTGTTTGGTATTTTTAATATATTCTCAAGTACAGCCATTCTAAAATTTATTTTGAGCATTTACAACTAATTTTAAATTCTGAACAAATTACAGAAATTATTTTATAGGGAAAAATACGACTCAACTTAAGTTTCATAAATTTCTGAGTTGATTTAGTACCTTAACATGTATTGCATTTAATTTAACGAAACGAATGATTTTAAAATGGTTTCGGTGCTTTTTAAATTCCAATTTTGATTTTTGTATTTTTATAAAATATTATAAACATATCATGAAAATTATATGACTTTGATTTGAGTTAGAAGACTTAATTGTTACTTTTAGGCTTTTATACTGATATTTAAGAAAATTATTTTTATTCAAAAATTCACATTCTTACTTATTATGCTGTTTTAAGCTATAATAGTATTTTATAAGCATTTATTATAAATTTTTGGATGTCTTAATGCTTTACGCGGTGCGACGTTATCGGTTAAGTTGGCCATCCCAGGGATCAGTTTCGTTTTGGGTTTAGATTGAGAGTGTCCGAGCGAGTGATGTTTGAGTAAGTAGCTTTGATTTCATAGTATATGAGACTAGATTGTATTCTGATAATTAAATTGTCAATTTAGGTTGACTCAAGGATTTTGAACAAGTTGAATTGCAGTGCATAGCTTGGACTGAGGTAAGGGATTTATAGCTGAAACCTAATTTCATCTATTTGTCTTCATAAATATTTTTTTGTATTGTTATCAAATTTTCTTTGAACTTCGTTAGTGTTGAAATGTGCATTGTTTGCCTTAATGTCTTATTTTGAGCCTTACACGTTTATGGGAAATTTTATTCGACGCTCTGTATTTATTTCTCATTGTGCATCGATTTAATCATTGTATTATCGATTGTTGTCATTCTATGAATTGACATGAGATTCTGCTTTGGTGTGTTTTGGCGGGAGTTGGTGTGTAATGGGGGATTTGGTGTGGGCTAGTACCTTGATGGACTAGTCGGTGTATTGGTGTGGGCTAGTGCCTTGACAGACTAGTCGGTGTATTGGTGTGAGTTAGTACCTTGACGGAATAGTCGGTGTATCTGAGATTGTTTGCATCGTATCTAAAAATTTTATTGATAACTGATCGAAGTTATGATTCTTTTGAAACTCTTAAAAATTTTCATTGAATTGTATCTGTGAATTACTTCATAATTTCTTCATTTGAGAAACCTTACTGAGCTCTCAAAAGCTCACTCCCGTTTGACTTCCGTTCCACATGTGATTAGCAACAATAGATCGCATTGGGTGTGGATTAGATCTGAGCCGAGCGAGGGAAAGATAATTTAAGTTTTAGTCTAGGTTATTATTATTATTTAGAATTGTTAAATTAGACTTGATGTTTCAATTATGATAGTACGCTAAGAATATTATTTTACTCAATGGTTTAGTTACTCTGACTAGCTGATGATTCTAAATTGGTTAAGTTGAGGTCATTACTGTCTTAGCGTAAACGATCGAGTGAGTTTTAACGTTCTGCAAATTTTGGGATGTTACAGACGGTGGTGGGTTCTATATGGTAACGTTGGTTTCTGATGGTAGGGTTGGTGGGTCGCGATTAGGTGGCTGGCCGTTGAAGGTGGCTTGAAATGGGGCAATTGCGTGGTGTGGGCAGATTTGTGAATGATGAATGAGTCAACAGGGAGAGAGAAAAAGGAAAAAATAAGAAATAGAGGAAAAGGGCAAAACGGCGTAGTTTTAGTCTTTAGCCTTAAGCAAGTTGTCGAAGGCTAGCAACATATTCGCTTCCCCATATATATATATATATATATATATATAGGGAGCTGATCCGTTGATAGCGCTAGCAAAATGGGAGATCTTGCTAGCGCGATCTGACCGTCCATCCCGAAGGGATGGACGGCCCAGATCACGTATTTTTGCGGCGCTGTCAGCGTCCGCTACACAGTGTAGCGGACCATACTTTTTACCGTTTTGCCCCTGCACCCCCTCCGCTACACTGTCTAGCGGAGCACATAATCGAAGCCCACGTTGACAGCCACGGTGTCGTCCGCTAGACAGTGTAGCGGACGACTTACTCAACTGACACATTACCACGTGTTTGTACCTTTATTTCTACACACGACGGGTTGTCGGAATTCCTCAAGCTCCTTCGGCTACAATTTTCTTCTCCTCCTTCGGACTCGCTTCAATTTTCAGCTCCCTTCAAGCTTCGAGTAAAACTTAGCTTCACTCAAGTAAGGTAAGTTTGCGAATTGTGAAGTTTTCTTTATGGATTGAATGGTAAAATATAATTTTATTTTGGTCGGACAAAAACGTATAGATTTTTTTTGATGTTCTAGAAATTTGTCACTCTATTCTTCAATTTGTGATGTTCTAGACATGATGTTCATAAAAAGGTGTAATTTGTAAACTCTAAATAAAATTATAGTTTAATTCGATTTTTTGGCATGATGAATTCGTCTATTTATCTTAGTAATTTTGATTTGTTATGTTCAAAATTAATAATTGTTAATTTGGAGACACTTTTAGGGGTTATGCATACGGTATGTTTGTCATCCTAAATTGGTCTATTCGCCACTGTAATTTTTAGGTAATATTTTCAGTTAGAAATGCCATTTGATTGTTAAGCGTAGTCTATTTCTACACAGGTCTTGTTTCACAATGTCTGATTTCGTGTCGAGCTCCAACGTCCCCGTAGATGCTAGTGATCCGTATCTAGGACGAACGTTTCAAACATTGGAAGAAGCTGAAGAATGTTTTCGAGCGTATTCATTGAGGGTTGGTTTTGGCATTAGAATAAAGACTACAAGAACGAGCAACGTAACAAAAAAGATATGCTCTCGTTTATACGAGTGTCATAGGGGCAGAAATCCACAGCAAAATGAGACACGCGTAGGGAATGATGACAGTGATGATGAAATAGGATATTCGCGTAGAAGACGGGACTGCTTTGAGCGCACAAATTGCCAGGTCAAGATGTTCGTAAGCTATAAAGCCAATCATGATCATTGGCTTATTACCAGCCTGGAACTGGCACACAATCACCCGTTAGTAACTCCTTCTAAGGTGAGTCAGATGCATCAACACAAGAAGATGGGTAAGGTCGCGAGGAGCCTAATTCACACAATGAGCAATGCGCGAATTGGACCTACTGAGATTGTTAATGTTCTTGCTGAACAGGCTGGGGGAATTCAAAATTTAAACTTTAACACGACAGACGTTCGTAACGCGGTCCGAACCCATAGACGAGCCGCGTATGACCTCAATGATGCGCAATCGACAATGAGCCTATTGAAACGGATGCAGATGGAGGACCCGCAGTTTACCTTCGACTATAAACTTGACGAAGAGCATCGAGTTAGTACAATTTTTTGGGTCGACGGTCGTTCGAGACTAGCTTATAAGCATTTTGGGGATGTCGTGACTTTCGACACCACATACCGTACCAACAAGTACTCGATGCCGTTCGCTCCTTTCACCGGCGTCAATCATCACTATCACTCCATCCTGTTCGGGTTCGCCTTGTTAAGGGACGAGAGCGAGGGTTCTTTTGTATGGTTGTTTAGGACGTGGCTGGAAGCAATGAACTTCAAAGCACCCAAAGTGATCATCACCGATCAAGATTTGGCAATGAAGAAGGCTATTGCGACCGTCTTCCCAGACACCCGGCACAACTTGTGCACTTGGCACATAAGCAACAAATACCCTGAACGTCTGCATCACGTGTACGCAAAGTATCCAGACTTTAAACAGGATTTTGACAAGTGCATTACCAAGTCATTAACGATTGAAGAATTCGAGGAGAGGTGGGAAAAGCTTGTTCGGGATTACTCATTGCAAGACAACGAGTGGCTCCGGCACTTGTACGAGCGCAAAGAGCAATGGATTGGCGTTTACACGAGGAGGTATTTTTCAGCGGGCATGAAAACGACGGGCAGGAGTGAATCTATGAATGCCACGTTCGATAGTTATGTGGGTACAGCTACCAATTTGAAGACTTTCGTTGCATCCGCACAAAAAGCGGTAGCTTCGTTGTTCGTAAAAGAAAGGGCTGCCGACTTTGCAACAACGTACAAACAAAGGAGAAGGTTGCTAGAGACCCCGCTGGAGCTGAACGGTGCCAAAGTCTATACGAAGGAGATCTTCTTGCTATACCAAGTAGAGCTGCGAAAATCGGGACGATACAGTATAAACAAGGTGGCAGAAATGTCTACGCGTGAGTACAAGGTTTATTCGCTCGTGAATGACCTCGTCCCTGAGAAGCTGCGCAGAATTTATACGGTGAGCCACGACACATTGACGGACTCGGTGACGTGTGTTTGCAAGAAGTTTGAGTTCCATGGCATCCTGTGTAGACACATTCTGCGGTTTTTCACCCAGAAGAATATCAGGACAATTGCCACGGTGGACGAAAGGTGCAAACAGGTTGCACGGTACCATTTCCTTTCCGGAGCACCCGTATACTGACTTTGAAGAATCAGAGACGTTGCGGTATAATCATCTGGTGACGATGTTCACCCGTTTGTCCGTAAAGGCTGCTGCTACAATGGTCGGTTATAAACATCTCCTCGATGTAGCTCAGCAGCAAGAGCCCATCGTCGACCAGTTGGAAGCAGCTTCAGTCACCAATGCGGTTGACACCGAGCCTACGACGGAATCCGAAGATGACGAGCCGGGGGAGGAAGGCGACAATGATATCCGGCCGTTGGATCCAATTATATCGCAAACGAAAGGCCGCAAGAGATCTACGCGAATGAAAAGCTCAATTGAAACGGCAACTCAACCTAAAAAGCTGCGAAGGTGTGCATTGTGCAACAAAATGACCGACCACGACAAGCGGAACCATTACAAGGCATTGGGGATAAGTCCCGGGGGTTTGCAAGATGGGGCAGAAGATGACGCCGAAGATGAGGACGGACAAGCTGCAGTGGACCTTTAATTTTTTGTATAAGTTTGACATTTGTAATAATTTTTATATAAGTTTGACATTTGTAATAATTTTTTCTAATAATTTTTCAACCGAATACCGGAATTATTTTTTCTGATGTAGCGGACGGATATGCATAGTCCTAATTTTTTGGTTATCATTTATGTCCGCTATACAATGTAGCGGACGTCATCGCAAAAAAACTTTTGGTCTTCATTTATGTCCGCTATACAATGTAGCGAACGTCATCGCAGAAAAACTTTTGGTCTTTATTTATGTCCGCTATACAATGTAGCGGACCTCTATCCTATTGTACATATTAATCAAAACGGGCAACAGCTTTTATTAGTCCGCTATATTCTCTATCTCTCTCTCGAACATCTAACCCAAGCCGCTACCCCATCTACGGCGACCCACATCTCCGCGACACCACCGTCCTCCCCTCATCGCCGACCTCGATGGCTTCTGGATCGGAGACCACCTACGATTTTATTGGCAACTTGCACCTAGCAGGCAAACACTTTTTCAAAGTCATGATGCCGGGATTTGAGAATGAACTTGTAGCCCATCCCTCTTTCTCTGTATTTTCGTGTGTTAAAAGTTTGATCTTTTGGTTAAAAACTAACCTATTTTTTGTATTGTGTTTGTTAAGACATACCGGAAGCCTTTACCAATCAATTTACAACAATTCATGACAGTTCAAGATTATATAGCCGCAAGGGGGCCTGGCAGGTTGAAATCAAGCTGAAGCCCGGCCGACCCCAAAAAAAGCAATTCGCAGAGGGTTGGAACGTCTTCGTGAGTCAGCATGGCCTCAAACTCGGGGACTTTGTAGTGTTTGAACACCTTGGGTGGTGGGATTTTCAAGTTGTAATATTTGATCGGAGCGCTTGTGAAAAAATTTATTTCCCCCAATGTGAACCCTAATTTATTAATAATAACCAAATTTATTGTATACATGTTCATTATGTTTCTAAATTTTTTCTCGCTTAATTGTGCCGATGAGATACATTGTCTTCGGACGCCAATTTATTAAAACTGCATAACGCTACATTGTGTCTAGCGGACGGGCCACCAGAATGCTTTTTTCCCCACCCCCACCGTCCGCGATATTGTCTAGCGGACGGGCCAGCAGAATGCCTTTTTTCCCACCCCCACCGTCCGCGATATTGTCTAGCGGACGGGCTAGCAGAATGCCTTTTTCCCCACCCCCACCGTCCGCGATATTGTCTAGCGGATGGGCCGGCAGAATGCCTTTTTCCCCACCCCCACCGTCTGCGATATTGTCTAGCGGACGGGCAGCAGAATGCCTTTTTTCCCCACCCCCACCGTCCCCGATATTGTCTAGCGGACGGGCTACCAGAATGCCTTTTTCCCCACCCCACCGTCCGCGATATTGTCTAGCGGACGGGCTAGCAGAATGCATTTTTCCCCACCCCACCGTCCGCGATATTGTCTAGCGGACGGGCCAGCAGAATGCCTTTTTCCCCACCCCCACCGTCCGCGATATTGTCTAGCGGACGGGCTAGCAGAATGCCTTTTTCCCCACCCCCACCGTCCGCGATATTGTCTAGCGGACGGGCCAGCAGAAAGCCTTATAACACTTAGAAAATTCACTTCCCCCACACTTTATAACACTTAGAATCACTTCCCCCACTGTCTGCGATATTGTCTAACGGACAGATTTTGCTTTTCAATCAACCAAACTCAAATCATCTTCAACGGAAATCAGACAAAACAATCAATCAATAATCTTCAACACAAATCAATGAGAGCTTTCTAAATATTCATAGTTTATTAAAAAAAATAAAGTGTAATGGTACAATGTCAACGGGGGGAATCATGTTGGGAGGGATTCTCGGTATTTGCCGGATTTACAATACACGTAACCGCTCTAGGCCGGCCTTTCATAATTTGCCAAGCCATTCTATATCTAAAGGTGTCTACTTCTGCTTGGCTCCACACCGCCGCCTTGAGGCTCTCGGACAGGCAAATGTAATCCATGTACATGCAAAGGAAAACGCCGCAGTCCGAAGTGTTACGTTGCTTGGGCCTGGCCTCCTCTTCTTCAGTCGCCAATCGAGCTTTGGCCGCGCCGGTACAGGGTTACCACGAACACCATTGACCATTGCACAAAATATATTCTGCAAGAAACATAAAACGGCGTAAGACACGAGTTATAACATTTATGCCAAGTTACAATAACTGTTAAACAACAATCGTAATATTACCATTGAATCCAACTGGGCTTTGTACATCTGCAGCACAGGCATAAAGGCGGTATCGTCGTGGAGACTGTCGATCACCGATACGACTTTCTCCACCGGTTCGTAGCAAACCAAGTACCAGTGGCTTTCCCCTAAAAATGGGATTAGAAACACGTCGGCTACACTTGCGCTCACTGGACTATCCCTAGCAAGATACGCTCGTAGGTTAGCAAGATATTCTCAAGTTTAATTAAAGCACTTATTGGCCAACTTACTAGATTGTATGCCATGTGATCATCGATCTGACCCCTAGGGTGGTACTTCTCTCCGCGTTCAAACCTTATTGGAGCTACTCTCCTCCGAGTGATGCGGTAGTACCACCCATTGTATTGTTCAATACTGATCACGGGGTCAGGCTCCGACACAATGGCCGCCAGCGTGTCCTGCCAGGATTCCCAAACCTCAAGTTCTCGTGCGCACAAGTCATGTGCATTTGCCTTGCCAAACCGAGGGACACCCGGTGGGTTCCTGTTAAGCCTCATATCCGGCGCGCCTGCTGGCAACCCCTGCAGGTACTCAAAATGGCGCATGGCGCGATCTGGCAGCTGCCACTCTGCGACCTCGAAGTGGATCAGGGGTGTGCGTTGTAACCCAGAGAGCGTGAAGACGAATGACTCTCCCACCCGTCGCGCCAAATGTTTGTACGGTGCCCATCGCATCTGGCCAGGAGATAACGAGTCGAGCTCCCCCCGATAGTACGTAATGTTGTGATGGGGATCGTCTCTCCTCTGGTAGTGGCTGTCCTTCCGACTGTACTCCCAGGCGCACAACCGAGGCCACACATTATCGGTTCCGTCCCTACGCGTGGGTGCGCCGGTAGCAAGGTGTTCATAAGACCACACCTGAGAGCAAAGACAAATTAAATAAAGTATCGTCAAATTTTATTGTCAATTCAACCCAAAAAAAAAAGAAACGAGCGAGTAATCAAGAATTGTATGATATACCTGCAATAGCGAGAGACATGCACATATCGCTTTGGAGTCGGGCCTCGTTGCCTTGTGCAATGCTCGGTAGAGGTACGCAAGAGTTGCGGCTCCCCAGGCATAATCCCCAACCTCCAGCAGGTTACCCAACAACGGTAAATATTTGACGCTGACGGTATTCTTCGACGTTGTTGGGAACAGAATTGCCCCCATCACCCACAAGAGGAAAGCTTGTGTGTACAGCACAAGCATCTGATCCGTGTAGTTATCCGGCAGAACCTTGTAGGTATCTACCAACCATTTCAACTTGATACCCCCAGTGCTAAATTGATCCTGGGGTATCGAAGTAAAGAAGTCCCTAGCGGTCTTCTTATTCGTTGCTTCCGACGGAGGAGCTATTACCGGCCGCCCCGTCACCGGTAACCCTAAGATGAACCCTACATCTTCTAGGGTAATTGTCAGCTCTCCGAGAGGGAAGTGAAACGTATTCGTTTCACTTCTCCACCTTTCAACAAGGGCACCTATTAAGTGCCGGTCAAGTTGTTGAAAGATCTGCCCACGCGTGAAAATCCCAAACCCAATCCCACGCAGTAATCTTTTCTGGGTTCTGTTCAATTTCCATTCTTTAAAATTATCGGATACTTCTACCGTGTTGAGAAGTGCTCTTTCCTACGAATTAATAAATACAATTAAAGCAAATTAAACGATATACAACGTTCCCAATAATAACAAAGTTGATAAAATAACTATCTTACTCCACCATCCCATATGAGCGTACTGATATGGTTTGCTTGGTCGTATAATACGGACGGATCTTCTGGTCCAGGGTTGAAATCCATTTTTCGCAACTGAAATTATGCAAAACGGCAAGGTTGGAAGCGTAAACATTCTCAAACATACAACGCTAGCACAGTCAACGCTAGCATGTGATCAGATAATACTCACATAAGTTCACATGCTGTGTATATGCAATGTACGTAGATACAAACGGACACGGGAATGGGATTTTACAAGTGAAATCACATGAACAAATAATACGCAATACACATATATAATCTATATATATGTACAGATACATTGACAAACGCTAGCACAATGCAGCGTTTCGCACACATTCAAAATCATGCATAAGCCGCGATAACAACTCTAGATTATGAACAAATAAAGGATTGGTTTGTGAAGTTACGTGATTGATTCGTCGAATAAAGGATTTCTTGAGAAGAAATTGCTCCAATCTACTTGCCAACACCGCTAGAAGAATTGTGAGAAGAAGGAATGAATAGCAGTTTAGAAGGAATGAATAAGCGTTTCGGAGTAAAGAAGGGGAAAAACGGTCCGCTATACTGTCTAGCGGACGGTAAGATAATGACAAAGTAACAGTCGTGTTGACTGTGTCAGTCGTCCGCTATACTGTCTAGCAGACGACACCGTGGCTGTCAACGTGGGCTTCAATTATGTGCTCCGCTAGACAGTGTAGCGGAGGGGGTGCAGGGGCAAAACGGTAAAAAGTATGGTCCGCTACAGTGTGTAGCGGAGCGCTGACAGCGCCGCAAAAATACGCGATCTGGGCCGTCCATCCCTTCGGGATGGACGGTCAGATCGCGCTAGCAAGATCTCCCATTTTGCTAGCGCTATCAACGGATCAGCTCCCATATATATATATATATATATATATATATATATATATATATATATATATATATATATATATATATATATATATATATATATATAATTTAAAAATACGTAGCTGTTACTGCCATAATTTTAGTTTACCTTATATGAGTGGAAAAGCTGTTCTACACCTTTTAAAAAATACATAATCAATGCATCAACATACGAGGGCTTCATTTCAAATATTAACACCTCAAAAATACTTTACGATAACAAAATAAACACTCAAAAACATCAAATATGCATAAAATATTTTTAAAAAGTTAAGTCACATAACTCTTTAAATTAATTTTGAAAGATCTGAATTTGTGAATTACTTATCTTTAATTTCATAATTTGGTGTATATGATTACCAATTTAGAATTCGAGATCAATTTTGCGATACATCATCATCTTTGATTTTGAGTCCTTTTCCTTTTTTATTCATATTTTTTAAAAATTACACATGCATTATGATTATATGCTTTGATTCATTATTAAAAAATTCATAGTTATTGCTGTCATAATTTTAGTTAGCCTTATGTGAGTAGTAAATGAATTTTACACCTTCTAAAACTCAATCTAATCAATGTATCATCAAAGAAGGACTTAAATTTAACTGCTAACAGCTCAAAATCACTTCAAGATAATATAATAATCATTCAAAAATATAAAAAATGTAAATATTTTGAAAATTAAGTCATATCACTTTCTAAACTATTTTTGAAAGATCTTAATTTGCTGAATTATTTATCTTTGATTTCATAGATGATTTTCGTACTTTACATTGTGAGATTTTATTTTGTTTTTACGGTACTTTTGAGGTGTTAGCAGTCAAAATTAAGACCTAATGTGTTAGTATATTGAATAGGTAGAGTTTCAGAAGGTGCATAATTGATTTTCTACTCTTATAAAGTTTAGTAATATTATGCCAATAAACCTTTATTAAGTAGAGGCAAAAAAGATTCGATCCCAAAACAAACATGATGATGCGTCGCATAACTAAAAGGGGATGACGTGTCGCAAAGTTAAAAGGTGTAAAAAGCTGAAATAATACTAAAAAAAACTTATGTGTCGCCTCCACAACGCACAACACTACGTTTATTATATATTTACTAGCCCCAAACCCCGTGCCAAGCACGAGACAATTTATTAACATTAATTTATTTTAGTAGTTTTGAAATGCATAGTAAAATATATTTGACAATTTTATAATTTTATGGTTATTTAATCAAAGTTAGATACTTTAATTATTAGCTTGAACTTTCTAGTAATAAAATAAATTAACCCTTCTCGTGAAATATCAATAAGCAACGTCCTTGTGGATGTATGCTAATTCTGATTTGGTAACTATATAAATGAATAAATATTAAAAGTTAACTAATATGTAATTAACATTATGGGCAACCCATTTAAAGGTACAAATTATTTCTAAAAGATACTTAAAAAATGATAAAAATATCTTGTGCAATAGCAAATTAATCTCTATATGTTCTCCGCATATTTTTTTCAATAGAATTTACTTTTTGAAAATTTTGGTCCATATATTTGTTTATAGCATGTGATTTATAATAGTTAATCAACACGACTAATTTAGTAAAAATGATGTGACATTTTTAGAAGAAAATGTAATCCACTAACAAAGTATACAAAGAAAATAGTAATCATTGTGTGAGGTAATTATATAAAGTATAAAAAGTTTAGCCAACATGACAATATATGATATCTCAAAATGTCATAAAAAGAAAATTGTTGAAGAAAATTTAACCAACATTTCACAAAGTATACAATAAGCATGCTTACTAAGTAAGATTTGTCTTCAGATATAATAAGGTTTTCAATCTAAGTTTAGTCTACCTTCATCACAATATAACTAATATCATTTTAGATTTATATGCAATTATATTCAAAATTATAAAAGTTAACATAAAATCTTACAGGGTTTATTGCTAATGCAGAATTAAGAATGCTTATGAGTTTAATTACTCACAATAAAAAAACCGTTGAAAAAAATAGGTTCAAAACTTTTCCAACAAAAAATGAATTGAATTTAAGAAATGATCACATGATTAAGGTTTTAAATTTATACTATTTTTTAATATATCTCATATAGAGTCTACATATTATGGTATTTGTACCTTAGTGCGACTAAATACGATAGGACAAATCCTTAAAGTAAGGAAATTATTGACTGAACTTATTAACCACATGTTTATCAACTTAGGTTCATATTTGAATTTACAGAAAACTCAAATATGAATTTGAAATAGTTCTTAAATTTTCTTATTAAATCTCTTATGTAATTTTTGTTTTACAGATTAATATTTCATGTTAGAGAGTTTTTTTCTATATATAACATTCAAATAAAGTCATGATAGGTTACTATATTGGTTAGAAAATTTTGAATGTTTCAAATTGATTTTCGAATTTCATAAGACTTATTATTTAAATGTTTACTATATTTCTGGATTTAATTAAAAGTAAGGACCCCATTTAAAATAATGTTTGGAAATCTTTAGCAACATTAATATGTTTAACATGGTTTTTATAACTCTTATAATATTAGAAACACAATGCAATGAGTGTCATGAGCTGTCATTGCATTTCTTGCCTTAGTTATTAGATATTATAGCTTAGGATCCCAAGTCAAGCTCGAGTAAGTTAATAAAATATTTTTAAAAATTACAAAAAGTGTATCAATGCATACCACATTTGAAGAAGCAAAAAGAGATTAACATCTTATGGAAACAAAAAAATCTACTTTTGCTAAAACTATAATTGTTGGTAATAAGTTTTTAATTTTTTATTTATAACAGCTTCAAGTAACTTGTCAAGACTATATTAACATTAAGTTCTTTTAGTGGTCCAACCGGTAACATTTTAAAACCAAGCTTCTTAACTTGAAAAGTTAGGTTAAGAGTTCTTTATCTTTGGAATTGTAAAGTCATAATTCATGCTTATCATCTTCATGAATCATTATTTCAAAAAATCAGCAACTTATTAAGATACGAACATGATATCCAGTAGAATATTTCTTCATCTCATACACATTTAAAATTATAATCATGTTTGCATATGTATATATGTTTGCTTTCGTTCTTCTAGTTTAATGAACAATTAGTAGATTTTGTTATAGTGTCCTCACTAGATATCTGTCTTCTTTAAGCTGTTCTTTTACAACGTCAAGTGGTACTGTAACACGATCAACTCATTGTTCTTTTAATTTGCACTTCAGAAGAACTAAAACAAGCATATATGCGTATGCATATACTATGCAAGAATTGCATGACAATCTAATCAACGTTTTAATAGTCAAAATCAAAGTCTAATACATAAATATACGTTTGTAACATAGAGTTTAAATGTTGTACAATTGATTGTCTATATTTATAAGCTTTAAAAATATCGCGAGAATTATACCATGAATTTTTCAACAATAAATCTTAATAAAGAGTTTAATTTGTTTTCTAAATCCTTATATATAAGATATAACTAGTTTGGTGGTCGTGAGCTCTTATTTAATATTGCTGACTTATAATTCATTTATTAAATCTCTCTCTCTCTCTCTCCCTCCCTCGCTCTCTCTATATATATCACATTATTCATTTTTAACAATGACTATCTTATGTATATTACGTTTATATCTATCTATATATATATATATATATATGTGTGAATACTGATAGTACATTTATGTTAATTTTATTTTTTTTGAGATTTAAATTCTTATATTACATTAAAGAGTGATTTTAAGAAGACAATTGTCAAAATTTAGTCATAATAAGTTAGTGTATTGATTAAGTTGATATCTAAAATGTTTAGAATTAAATTTTAAATTATACAAACCCCATTATATTTGCAAAATTAATCAAATTTAAAAATAAGGTACCTATCAAATTCAAATCAATTGTTAGATCATTTTTTTTCTAAGTCTCGTAATTGTTTAATCTTAATTGTAACATTATTTTTTCTTCTAAATCGAAAGTATTATTTTCTTTCTCTCTCTCTCTCTCTATATATATATATATATATATATATATATAGAGAGAGAGAGAGAGAGAGAAAGAGGGAGAGAACTGATTCGTTGACCGTGCCGGCAGTTTCGGCTAATTAGTTGCCCGAGCGATCTGGCCATTTTGTCCGTGATTTATGGACGGTCCAAAATTGCTTTTTGCATTTTTTTTAAGTTCATCGTGCTACATTTTACGTCCGTCCGCTACAAAATATAACGCACGATATTTTGACAAATACACCCATGCGAAAATGACAGTTTGTGGCGGACAGTAGGATACTAATCTCAAGTTCAAGTATTAGGGTTGTCATTTTGTTGTGTTCAAGTATCATGGTTGTCATATTGCTCTTTATTCAATTGGTGATTATTTAGTTTAAGATTCCAAGTTCGAGTATCAAACTTTTATCAATTGTATCAGACTTTTATTCAATTGGGAGTTATTGAGTTTGAGATTCCAAGTTCAATCTGCAGGATGAATATCCAAAAACTCACCACCACCATGAAACAAAAAGAGAGGAAGAAAGATTCCAAGTTCAATCTTTAAGGCCACCACTGCCTTGAATCAACCAACTGCCATAGAAAGAGAGGAAGAAAGAAACCCCACCACCACCACCTCTGCTGCCTTAACGCCCACATCCGAACCACCACCGTCCCCTAACCACAACCATCTGAACCTCCACTGCCCTAGCCATCACAAGACACCACCATCCTAAGCCCACTCGAATTAGAACCAAGTCATCCCAAGACAACACCATCCTCTGCAAAGTGTTACCATTCAAGCTCCCAAGATGAGATAACCAAAAAAAATTAAAAAACAAAAAACCTAGATTTGGTGGTGGTAGTAAGACATTAGGGCAAGTCATAGTTGACTCGTTGGCGCTAGAGGTGGAATTAGACATGGACGATATTGACCCCTATCAGATCTAGCAGCGACGGTGGCGGTGGTCAGGGATTTGGGCAAGGCAGACTTGCGGTTGACTTAGTGGCTGTGGTGTTGGCCATGGGCAATGTCGCCTTCCAAGATCTGGCGATGACGACGACTGGGTGGTGGGTAATCCTCGTACGGTGCTGGTGTGGGTATCGCTACTGATCGAAGGGTGTGTTAGCTTTGGATGGCGCACGAGTCATAGTTTTTAGGGCTGCGACCAATGGCAACGTTAGGGATAGGGAGATTGTAACAACCCAAATCTACGGTTATGTTTGTTCCCGGAAAATTTCTTTCTACCTTAGTAGTGGTTTTTCCAAGTGATTATTTAGGATATTTAACGACAATTATTATAAGCGGTATCATTAAGGATCTTTAGCGACAATTTTCTTATGATTATAAGTTACGATGCTGAAATTTGGTTGTATGTGAATTATAGCAATATGTTTGTTTCTTTAGCGATGATATATTTATATATATACTTTACGTCGACGTGTACCTTCGCGGCATGTAATTAGCGACAAACTATCTATCTTAGCATCGGTATAAGTTTTTAGAGATAATAAATTTTGTTTAGTAGCAGTGTACTTATTAGCGACGATTTGTCAAATGGTTGGCGTAATGACCCATTCATAGTTTTCCTAACACATAATTTATCATAAATATTCCATTATTGTTGGACCATTTTCGCAATAATAAGTTTGGGGTTAGAAGTTTTAGCGACAAATGGATGTGTAGGATTTTCTTTTAATTTTTCCAATTAGGGTTTCTTTTAACACACCTCTCAATCTTAAAAGTCCAATGAGTTTAAACCTGTTTCTACACATTTTTATGACCAAAATACCCTCTAAAATACTCCATATTACCAGCTATCCGCATGTTTTCAAAACCAATCAATCTTGTGCCACCCGCTCAGGCCACCTTCAAACGGCGCCATATACTTAAGAAATAAAGAACTACTACTTCTCTTACGCCAATCTCCCTCCCTCCTCTGAGATGCTCTTACGTTGCCTCAACAAGGGTTTGTGAAGAACCATCCGCGCACAGAAGATCTATCAGACTGGTGAATCTCATGTCACATGATTCCTGCTTTCTGGGATCCGTACTCAAAATTCGTCCTACAAGACTTCATTTGCGGGTCAGTTTTTCAATCAACTGAAACGCATTTGGTGACTCAATTAACATAAACAATCTATTATCCCTTTTGATTCTTCTGTGGCATGCATTTGGTTCTTCCCAGTCATGTTTGTTTATAATGCATTCGATCAATCTATCGCACATGTTATTGCTCCATTTGCGACCACTGCCAGCCCCTCAAGCACAGCCTATGATTACATATATGCACATGTGTGACGTACTTTAAATCCACTGTCTTTAATTGTATACACAAACATTCTGATTGTGGTTACCATCTTCGGTTTTTTCCTTTTGTGTCTCCTCCATGCCTTTCCTCCATTAATCTTAATTAAAGAGCTTCATGCTATCTTTCCTTTACCATTGCACGCAAGGTGTTTGAAGATATGCAATAGCGCAAAACGTTACTTTGTGCCTCCTCAGCATCTCATATGTGTCTTGATTAGGTTCCAAATCGCCAAACTGTCTTACCCAGTGCTCCAAGGGGAATTTGCTAATTAGTTTTCATTCTTCGGATTGACGTACTAAAAAGAATATTTAAGAACCACACGGAAAATACAAGGGCTAAGGAAATGTGTTGTTTCTGATTATGCCTTGGATGTACAAAATCCAGGGGATTTGCTGATTATTTTTGGTTTGAAAGAAAAAGGCTGTACCATCTTCAAAATGCCTTACCCAATGCTTGAAAATTTGCAAATTAGTCTTGGTTCTGAGGATTGACGTATGAATATGTCTTCACGTGCTTGGCAAAATGGTTATTTTGGTGTGAATTTCTTAGGCCAATAAAGGGGTGACGTTTAGTAGGAAATGGAGAAGATAATAATGGTATGCCAAAAAATGTGTTAAGAGTGGATCCAAATCGCATTAATATGGTCAAAGGCACAAAACTCTGGTGCGAATGATATTCGAAGGTGGAGAGCGGCACTATAAAATTATAGATTGCGTTGGCTATAATCTCTGACTGTTGGGTTCGGTTACCATTCAATTTGCAGGCATGAAAAGTTATACATTGGTTGGATTTGCAATTGGATGTAGGTTTTACCATCAAATATGGAATCAAGTGACTTGCACCATGAATTTCAGCCGTAAGAATATGGTATCTTTTCTCCATTCCTTAGTAAATCTCCAGTTGCATCCAGTTTATTTAAATACAAACTCCATCATTTTCATCAAATCTGGCAAGTCCATATCCTCTTCCTACATACTTGTGATCATTATAACATTGGTGTTGCATAATCCAGAAAAGAGATAGTTACATTACCATGCTTTTGTAGTTACTCTTATAGTTAGTGATTAATGTCGTCATGCTTGGTTGTTGTTAGAGTTGGTCTTAAATATGGCCTATACATAATGTATGTGAAAACAGTTTGCAACTTATAGTATCAGTGACTGAGGATTTGGTATATAGAGAATGATTTTGTAAAATGTCTTATTAGTCGGTGGTGAGTGGGGCTGGCACCATGGCTAGATACTTATGGGAGAGGAGGAAGTGTCCTACGAAACATAACCTTTTTAAATTATTGTAATGTGGGATAACAAGGCCGTAGAGGGGATGTGACGTAATTCAGCCTGGGCGGCGAAGCATTCGGAACCGAGGCCGGTGGTGACCTCGAGCAGGCAATTGGAAAGGTAAGTCCGGCCTGGCCTTTTCTTCGTCTATGATATTGGTCCGTATTGGTGGCAGTTGGAAATTTTTGTCATGCGCCACCCATTCGGCCAAGAGTTCCTTCACTGTATTCAGGTCACAGGGATAGTTAGGTGCGGGTCTTTGTTGCCTTCGCTTGTCGGAGCCTTGGTTCACATCTGGAAGCCGACGCTTGAAGCCTGCATAGTTGTTGTTGTCGTTGCTACGTTGAGTGATAGGTGCATCTGCTGAGGCCAACAGCGTACTTTGCGGTCGAGGCTTCCATGACTTGACAGGACCAACTGTCTCGTAAGTTCGTCGGGCTGCCTCCTTGAGGTGTCCCCATGACCTTAACTGTAGGTTCTCGATATGCACTCGGTAGACGTCAATCATATTTTTGATGCATATGGGAACCAACGTTTCGTCTTTGCTGAAATCTGTGCACTCAAGGCACTTAAGATGAAAACGATGCACATATTTATTCAAGTCTTCCCCCTGGTTCTGGCGAATGCCAGCAATATCAACGATAGTCACGCGCTCGGTCTCGTAATGAAATTTGTCTAAGAACAGCTGGACCATGTCGCCCCAGGTGTGGACGGTCCCTGCGGGGATCTGGTGATACCAAGTGTAAGCCAAGCCCGTAAGGGACTTGTGGAATTCTCTCAACTTCAAGCTGCTTCCTGTACCATACTGCTCCAAGGAGCCTGCAAACCTTGTTAGATGTTTACGGGCGTTTCCCTCACGTCCGTTGAAGAGCACAAAGTTTGGTTGCTTGTACTTGATAGGGTAGGGTGCGATGGCGATATCATTGGCGTACGGGGCGTGTCCGGTTAGACGGGTTGAGGAGTCCGGCTCGGAATTCCTCGACAGGCGACGGACAAGGGCCTCCAAATCTGACTGAGTGACATAGTTGGAGGATGGTGCCTCATTGCCGGTCAAGGGGTGATGACCGCCTGGTGCGTCGCGAGCCCCCGAGCCCCCAGATGGCACGGCTTGATGAATGGGGACATGGGAGGGTTGGTATGGTGCAGGTGCTGGCAGGGGCAGCTGTGCAGGGGCAAGTGTGGGTTGGCGAGACATGCCCATCACTTGGGCGGGGGTTTGGTGTTGCTCAACTGGATAGGGATTAGGTTCCATCTCGATGGAGTCATGCGTTTCGGAGGAGCTTCTTGCCGGCGTCAGATGAGATGGTGTGACAGCGGGGGGAATCTGCTGCAAGACTGGCCCGAGATCCGTGTGTAGCTTGCGGGGCGGCACTGCAGAAGGAGATATGTCGGCTACCGGCAGCGACGGTGTTGCGAGCCCTACCGCCAAGGGTCTAGATGTCCAAGGCGGCGGTAGTCGCGACACTGGGGCCGGGGCGATGTCAAAAGCTGGCCCCGGTCCTGAAGGCTGGATTGATGGAGCGGCCTGCTGTGAGGACAGGGCTTGTATGGATTTTTGCATGTCCATAATGGCGGCTAGTAGAGTGGTCTGTGAATCTTGCAGAGTGGTGATGGTTGGAGTGAGTTGCTGGATGGCTGCATTTACGAGCACTTGTACGTCGGGGGTAGTGGTCGGCAGCTGGTCTCGGAGCCGCGTGGCGCTAGTCTCCTCCTGATCACCGAGGTGGTGTTCTTGCATGGCGGGGTTGGGTCCTTGGCTGGTCGCTCTAGTAGCTCTCCGTTGCACAGGCATAATGCCTAAGTCCGGAAGGTATGCAAACCGCAATACGATGCTCACCTCCCCAGCGGAGTCGCCAAAATGATGGTGCCGAAAATGGTTCGATGATACGTGGAGGTGCCACAAAGGATGCGGTCTGAGTTGGCTTCCAGGTAGGCAACGTGGGAGACAGCAAGGACGGCGCAAGGGCCGAGGACAAGGCTCCCCAGACAGGTCGTGAGGGCTGGCAGTGCTGCGCAGGCAGGGTGACGATGAACAGGACCGACAGTCTACAGTCCGTGATGAGGGTATGGCGTCCAGGGTCCGTAGACGGGAGTTCAAGTATATTTCTCTCACTAGAATTCCAGAGAGAATGTTTCTTTTAGAGAGAGAAAGTGAAAAGTCCAAATGAGAAAAAGATCCTTGAAAAAGCTCCAAAGTCCACTATTTATAGGCAAAAATGTGCATGTGTCATAAGTTGACATGTGTCGCCCCCTGGGAACGACACGTCACCAGGGGGCCAACGCACTGACCCTTCGTTGGACTGCCGGTTCCTAAGTTCGTGCTGCCCTGCCCTTGCAACATCTCTCTGCCTGTCTGAGGAGACTGATCATGCCGCGGTAGCATGGTCAGAGTAGCCCGTTGCCCCAGCCTCCAGTCCAAGCCCTTACTGAATCCCACAGGTCTGGCAGCGGTGGGGAAGACCCGACGCCCAGCTGCCAGGTGGACTAGGCAAGATGCCCTTCCGAAGACCTGCTCCCGTCTCCGAGTGACCCGGGGGTCATAGTCCTTAGGGGTGCCGACGCGAGCCCCCAGTGCCAGAGCACGTAGGCTAGTCACGCAGGCACCCTGGCGGAGATAGTGTCCTGGAGGAGTAGCCTATCCCGTAGGCATATAACATGATTGCAGCGCATGGGGCGCGGTTGAGTGCGGGCGACGAGGGTCGCAGAGTGATCTCCGAGCGACGAGGGTCGTTGCGTGGATGGCGCGCGACCGTGAGCGACGGTTGTCATGGCGACAGAGCGGCCACAAGTGACGGTCATCGAGACTACGGGCGACGGTCATCGCGACGAAGGGGCACGGCCGAGAGCGACGGTTGTCGCGACTATGGCGGAGTGCGGCCGCGAGCGACGGTCGTCGTGACAATGGGGTGGGGTCAAAGGTGACGGCGTCGGTGTTCAAGGCAGGTGGCCGACCCCCATGGGGTGGCCGACCCCCAAGGGAGGCCGACGCTTGGGGGAGGCCGAGCCTAGAGGGAGGCCGACCCCTTGAGGGTGGCCGACCCCCAAGGGTGGCCGACCCCTTGGGGAGGCCGACCCCCCGAGGGTGGCCGACCCCCAAGGGTGGCCGACCCCTTGGGGGAGGCCGACCCTAGAGGGAGGCCGACCCCCCGAGGGTGGCCGACCCCTTGGGGTGGCCGACCCCCAAGGGAGGCCGACCCTTGGGGGAGGCCGACCCTAGAGGGAGGCCGACCCCTTAGGGTGGCCGACCCCTTGGGGGAGGCCGACCCTAGAGGGAGGCCGACCCCCCGAGGGTGGCCGACCCCTCGGGGTGGCCGACCCCCAAGGGTGGCCGACCCTAGAGGGAGGCCGACCCCCCGAGGGTGGCCGACCCCTTGGGGTGGCCGACCCCCAAGGGAGGCCGACCCTTGGGGGAGGCCGACCCTAGAGGGAGGCCGACCCCTTGGGGTGGCCGACCCCTTGGGGTGGAAGGCACGCCGAAGTCGCTTCACGAATGGTTCACGTGACTTGAGCATGCGTTGCTTTGACCGGCCCTCGAGCGTTGAAAAGTTGACCGCTGACTGGGTGATGTGTCGTGCAAAGTGGGTCCCTTGGCGGGTCTTGGGGTGCGACCAGAATAGGGTATGTACAGGTTATTCAGAAAATACTGATCGAGGATTGGTAGCATCGCTTAGCTTGGACCGAGGTAAGGAATACTATCTGAACCCTATTTCGATATTCTGTTTTCAAATGCTTATAGAACAGTTTTACAAACTAAATTGATTCGATGATTTTATGCTGATATAAAAGATATTTTGAAACTCTCCATGAAATCCTTACTTGAACCTTAAGCGATCGTTTGGAATTCGTAATTTGTTTATTCTCATCTATTTTATCAATTCAATTATCATAAAATGTTTTGAATTCTATTTATTGTTTCTCAATGTTGACATGAGTTAGTAACTTGGGAGCCAAAAGAATGGTCTGTATTGTTGGCATTATAAGGATGGTCAGTTGGTTGGGTTAACTAGTACCTAGATGGGACTAGTCAGTGTTACATATGCATATGTAAAGCGATCGAGCAATGCCGGGGTGGCTTTGCTTCTGTACAGCTCATGTTCAATGTTTCCTGTTTATGTTTTATTTTATTTGAAATGTTTTGAATATTATTCATTCATGCTTTATTATGCCCGAAGTGTTTCAAATGACTATTATTTAAGGGATTGAGTTAAATACTCATCCCTATATTTATATCGTATTGTAGAGATTTAATTTTTTGTGTTGATTGTTAGAACCCCGATGTGGGTGATTTGCTAGTTTATTATTATGGTTTAAATTTAGTTTTCAAGTATGAATGTACACAGAGAGAAAATACGTTGATGGATGTTTTAGTTGCTCTGACATCTTGTGGTATTATTTGGTTAAGTTTTGAGAATAATATTGCTAAGTGTATGCGATCAATCGAGTGTTTAACGTTTCAAAAATTTCGGGATGTTACAGTTGGTATCAGAGCTTAGGTATATGATTTATAGACTCGAACCTAGGCGAACAAATGGTCGAGCGTAGTTTTGTGATTCTGTAGACTTCAGAAGCGAGTGAGGGAAAGCCTAAGTTTTGACAAGAGTGTTAGCGAAAACTTTAATTCCTTAGTTGAACCTTAGTAGCGACTAGATAACAGAGCGCACAGTGAAAGCACGGTGGTTACTTTGTTTGATTTGAGGCATAGATGTGTAAGTGCTTATAGGAATTGGCTAAATATTCGAGGTCCGACTTATTAGTGGGTTAAAGAGTGTTAAACATGTCTCACCCGTTTTGATGCTTTAAGGTCTTTAGTGCATGTACCTGTAAAATCGCTTCAGGTTATAGCCAGCTTTGGTTATCAATCATTTAGATGGAATCAATTGTGTGATACACTTGAGGTGTTATGTTGGTGGTTATTTGAGGTCAAACATGATTAAGATCAGCTGTGTGAGGAACACTAAATTTCGAAGATGAAATTTTTATAAATGGGGGAGAATGTAACACCCCGATACTTTTTTGAATCTAATTAAAAATTTTAGCAGCGAAATTTTATGTTAGCATCGATATATTTTTGTTTGGAGCTCTAGTGACGAATTGGTGAGCGTCAACTTTAGAAATCATAAATTATAATCTAAAGCTAACAGTTATAAGGTATAATGATTGAAGTATTTAGTGATGATCAGCGTACTTGAAATTTTGTCGACGTAAATTTTAGCGATGAACTAATTTTTTAGCATTCATATATTTATAAGCGACAACTTGTTTTAGTATCAGCGTATTTATGTAGCAACTTCTAGCGACGAATCAATTTTCTTAGGATCGATATATTTTAGCGAAAAAATTATTTTTTGTATCGGTGCGCTTATTAGCGATGAATTGTGAAACCAGTTAGCTTAATAATCCGTTAACAATTTTCATAGCACATAAATTGTTATTATTTCAGGCCTTTTGCAATAATACAAGGTTCGGGTAAATTTTTAGCGACTATTAAAAGCGTAAGGGGTTCTTTAGTGATTTTCCATTTAGGGTTTTATATTTAAACCTAAATATACTGTCTGGGCAGCCACCCTTTAGGCCGCTAGACCCATTTCGAGAGAAAGATAGAGAGGTTCTGGGAGAGAGACAACAAAGAGATCAAGGAGATTCCGACGATTGGAGTTTGATTCCGGTGAGTTCCCTACATTGCTTCCTCTATGTCATTTAATGGTTTAAGGGACAACTGTAAGGTTCTTCTTCCTTTTTTTTGAACGGGTTTGTGGCCGTGAAAGGTATGACTGTGGTTTTGTTTGAGTGGTCGTTGGGGGGTATGGGTTTGTGGGTTAGAAAGAAAATGTCGTTAAGTGTGTGTTGCGTGTGTGTGTGTGTGTGTGTATACATGAGATCTTGTGGGTTTTGTGTTATACCATGGGTAATATAAAAGGGTTCAGGCAGATCACAGCCATGCGGCTGTGACTTTGTACTTTTGTGGATGCGTTTAACGGAATGAAAGAGTGGTCGTTTGGGTGGTAGCTACTGTGGGAAGGCGTTGCCATGAAATGAGTTTAGTGTTTGCATTTGAGTGTGAGCAGAGAGATATAGCAGCCATGGGGCTGCCGTGGTGTATATGAGTGTGGTGCTGTGTATAAAATGAGAGGATGAGGGGACTGCACAGCAGCCATGGGATGTATGTTTCAGTGGTAGCTGGGCATGCGTGGTTGACCATGTGTGCCCTAATATGTGTGTATACCGTGTATTTTTGGAGAAGATACGGAGTGCACGACCAGTATTAGTGCTGAGTGAAGTACGTGCCCTAATGTGGTTGAGTATTTTGTGTTTACAAAGTCATAAGTGTGGCTATGATGTACATACATAAATCATAGTATGTGGGCTATGCATGTGTGAGAGTTGAAGAAAAGAAAGAGAAGGAGAGCGATCCACGGTTTGTGAAGGAGCACGAGGTGCTCTTAGGTTTATTTTATACTTTGTTTTGGGAAGTGAAATAGTGCTTTGTGAACTTGAATGAGTGGGTGTGAGAATATATATATATATATATGGAGGTAGAGTGTGTGTTTGAGAAGGGCTATGTACTTGTGTGTAGTATGTTGTGTGTCTGTGGGTGAGCTGTGTGCATGCAATGGAAGAAGGGAAAGGGAGAAGAAGCAGCAACAGATAATGGATGGCAAAAGGGGGAGGCTACTGCCCTTTGTGTGAACGTGTGTGTATATGGGTTTCGATATATGGGTGTTGGAAGGAGAGGGAGAGAAACACCTGTTGGCTGAGTATATTGGGTGTAATTTGAACTGAAAGGAGGAATTTAAAGGAGACCCACTGCCGTGAGGCACTGGACATGTGAAATGGTGTGTGTGTGTATATATATATATATATATATATATATATATATATATTTAGTAAGTGAAGATGTCTAGATAATAGTGGGTATAATGGTTGGATGATGGTATATTAAAGACAGCCGCGGATGTCCAGTGAGGGTGTGCGTATGGGTTGTTCGGGTGCAGCGTGATGTGGGTATTTTCATGTAGTGTACGACGACTGTGTGTGGGTGTGGAAGGGAAGGGAAGGCAGCTGGGTATGGGAGTGAGGAAATATGGTATATATTGTGTGTGAGTTTTTGTTGTGTTGCTGTGCATAATGGATGGGAAAACATGAGCCTGGGTGTGTGAGAATATGGATGCAAAGTGGTGGTGCTACATGGAGTGATGCAGGGGTGTATATTCATGTATCAGGTTATGAGAGAAGGTGGGAAGTGCATGTGTGTATGTGTGGTATTTTAGCGAGAAGAAGCCTCACCGCAGTGGCTTTGCCATGACTGAGTGGACGCTAGTGAAGATGAGAAGTCTTGCAAGTGTAATGTATAGTGAAATGTATAAGGTGAGTGTATGTGTGTTTGTGGGTGTTATGGTGTGTGAAACGTGAAGTGTGGATGTCTAAGAGCCAACAGGGGCATGTTAGTGCTGTGTGTGTGTTTTTACATAAGTGTGTAAAATGTGTGTATTGTGTGTAATGTAAAATAATGAGTGTGGGATATATGGGTGTAAGTGGTTTGAGTGTGTATGGAGGTGTAGATTTAGTGTGTTAATGGAGTAATTTGTAATGTGCTTGGGGCAAAAGGAAAACTGTGTGAACCGTAGCCGTGTGTTCTGGGTTTGGGCAAGAGAAGAAGATAATCGACAGTAGTAGTGTTATGTGTGAATAGTGTACTGTGCTTGCACAGTTGTACAACATGGCTGTTGGGTATTGTAACCATGTCAAAAAATGTTGAAACTTTACAGGTAGAATCATAGGATAATATTAAAATTACTGTAAAAAGTTTATATATTTCTGATAACGTATGAGTTTTTAGAATTTTCTGCAAATGCTAGAATTGTAAAATGATTTTGGAGCCTTTAAACCTTGAAAATGTTATGGGAAAATTTAGAGTAGTGTTTATATAGTATAATTAAGACTCAGTATAAATTTGATGATTTTTGGAATCGATTTGTTATCATTTTAAATATCGCATTGAATTTAGCAAAACGAAAAATAAAGAAATAGTTTTTATGTCTTTTAAATTCTGATTTCAATTTCTATAATTTTTATATATTTTTTTAAAGTTCTTATAAAAATTATGGGACTTGTTTTGCAGCTGGAAGTAATTATGACTATTATTGGGTTTTTTTATTATATTTAATGAAATTATTTTCATTTGAGAATATTAAAAACAATTTCAAAAAATGCATATTTTGACTTTTAATAATGTTTTAAGCTATAAACGTGTTTTATTGTAATTTATTAAGAAATTTAAAATAGCGTTACCCATTAAGGGGCTTACGAGGATTTATGTTAAGTTAGCCGTGTGCGGGAGCCGTTTGAGTTGCGCGATTCTGGGATTAGAAGTGAGCGCCGTTTGGTTAGTTTATACTAGGTTTATAGTATATTAGTATAGATTATGTTCTAACAAGTGGATTGCCAATATAGGTTATTCAGAAAATACTGATCGAGGATTGGTTGCATCGCTTCGCTTGGACCGAGGCAAGGACTTCTATCCGAACCCTATTTCGACATTTTGTTTTCAAATGCTTATAGAAAAATTTTACAGACTAAATTGATTCGATTTTATACTGATATAAAAGATATTTTGAAACTATTCATGAAAGCCTAACTTGAACCTTAAGCGATCGTTTGGAATTCGTAATTTGTTTATTCTCATCTATTTTATCAATTCAATTATCATAAAATGTTTTGAATTATATTTATTGTTTCTCATTGTTGACATGAGTTAGTAACTTGGGAGCCATAAGGATGGTCTGTATTGTTGGCGTTATAAGGATGGTCTGTTGGTTGGGTTAACTAGTACCTAGATGGGACTAGTCAGTGTTACATATGCATATGTAAAGCGATCGAGCACTGCCGGGGTGGCTTTGCTTCTGTACTGCTCATGTTCAATGTTTCCTGTTTATGTTTTATTTCACTTGAAATGTTTTGAATATTATCCATTCATGCTTTATTATGCCCGAAGTGTTTCAAATGACTATTATTTAAGGGATTGAGTTAAATACTCATCCCTATATTTATATCGTATTGTAGTTACTTCATCGAAAGCAAAACCTCTCAAAAAGGTGTTATTGGACTTAAATGTAAAATCATTCATCTTTGTCTAAATGTTGTATTTCAATGAAAATACTCTTTAAAAAGTTTTACATGAAAACTTGTCCGAATCATTTTACTATTTTTAAATCTTTGATCGACCTTACCGAGCTCTCAAAAGCTCACTCTCCTTTACCTTCCTTTCTGCAGGCTGCCTGATTACGGATTAGAGCTAGTGAAAGCGAAAAGGATTTAATTTTTGATATTGATTGTTAGAACCCCGACGTGGGTGACTTGCTAGTTTATTATTATGGTTTAAATTTAGTTTTCAAGTATGAATGTACACAGAGAGAAAATATGTTGATGGATGTTTTAGTTGTTCTGACATCTTGTGGTATTATTTGGTTAAGTTTTGAGAATAATATTACTTAGTGTACATGATCGATCGAGTGTTTAACGTTCTGAAAAATTTGGGATGTTACAGTTGGTATCAGAGCTTAGGTATATGATGCTGTAGACTCGAACCTAGGCGAACAAATGGTCGAGCATAGTTTTGTGATTCTGTAGACTTCAGAAGCGAGTGAGGGAAAGCCTAAGTTTTGACAAGAGTGTTAGCGAAAACTTGAATGCCTTAGTTGAGCCTTAGTAGCCACTAGATAACAGAGCGCACAGTGAAAGCACGGTGGTTACATTGTTTGATTTGAGGCATTGATGTGTAAGTGCCTATAGGAATTGGCTAAATATTCGAGGTCCGACTTATTAGTGGGTTAAAGAGTGTTAAACGTGTCCCGCCCGGTTTGATGCTTTAAGGTCTTTAGTGCATGTACCTGTAAAATCGCTTCAGGTTATAGCCGGCTTTGGTTATCAATCATTTAGATGGAATCAATTATGTGATACACTTGAGGTGCTATGTTGGTGGTTATTTGAGGTCAAACATGATAAAGATCAGCGGTGTGAGGAACACTAAATTTTGAGGATGAAATTTTTATAAGTGGGGGAGAATGTAACACCCCGATACTTTTTCGAATCTAATTAAAAATTTTAGCGGCGAAATTTTATGTTAGCATCGATATATTTTTGTTTGGAGCTCTAGTGACAAATTGGTGAGCAATATTTGTGTCAACTTTAGAAATAATAAATTATAATCTAAAGCTAACAGTTATAAGGTATAATGATTGAAGTATTTAGTGACGATCAGCGTACTTGAAATTTTGTCTATGTAAATTTTAGCGATGAACTAATTTTTTTAGCATTGATAGATTTTTAAGCAACAACTTTTTAGTATCAGTGTATTTATATAGCAACTTCTAGCAACGAATCAATTTTCTTAGGATTGATATATTTTAGCAAAAAAATTATTTTTAGTATCGGTGCGCTTATTAGCAATGAATTGTGAAACCTACATATACTGTCTGGGCAGCCACCCTTTAGGCCGCTAGACCCATTTCGAGAGAAAGATAGAGAGGTTCTGGGAGAGAGACAAGGAAGAGATCAAGGAGATTCCGGTGATTGGAGTTTGATTCCGGTGCGTTCCCTAACTTTGCTTCCTTTATGTCATTTAATGGTTTAAGGGACAGCTGTGAGGTTCTATTTTTTTTATTTTTTATTTCGAACGGGTTTGTGGCCGTGAAAGGGATGACTGTGGTTTTGTTTGAGTGGTCGTTGGGAGGTTTGGATTTGTGGGTTAGAAAGAAACTGTCGTTAACTGTGTGTTGCGTGTGTGTGTGTGTGTGTATACATGAGATCTTGTGGGTTTTGTGTGATACCGTGGGTAATATAAAAGGGTTTAGGCAGATCACAGCCATGTGACTGTGACTGTGTACTTTTGTGGATGCGTTTAAGGGAATGAAAGAGTGGTCGTTTGGGTGGTAGCTACCGTGGGATGGCGTTGCCATGAAGTGAGTTTAGTGTGTGCATATGAGTGTGAGCAGAGAGATATAGCAGCCTTGGGGCTGTCGTGGTGTATATGAGTGTGGTGCTATGTATAAAATGAGAGGATGAGGGGACTACTCAGCAGCCATGGGATGTATGTTTCAGTGGCAGCTGGGCACACGTGGTTGAGCAGGTGTGCCCTAATATGTGTGTATACCATGTACTTTGGGAGAAGATACGGAGTGCATGAGCTGTATTAGGGTTGAGTGAAGTACGTGCCCCAATGTGGTTGAGTATTTTGTGTTTACAAAGTCATAAGTGTGGCTATGATGTACATACATAAATCATAGTATGTGGGCTATGCATGTGTGAGGGTTGAAGAAAAGAAAGAGAAGGAGAGCGATCCACGGTTTGTGAAGGAGCAAGAGGTGCTCTTGGGTTTATTTTATACTTTGTTTTGGGAAGTGAAATGGTGCTTTGTGAGCTAGAATGAGTGGGTGTGAGAGTATATATATATATATATATATATATATATATATATATATATATATATATATGGAGGTAGAGTGTGTGTTAGAGAAGGGCTATGTACTTGTGTGTCTGTGGGTGAGCTGTGTGCATGCAATGGGAGAAGGGAAAGGGAGAAGAAGCAGCAATAGATAATGGATGGCAAAAGGGGGAGGCTACTGCCCTTTGTGTGAACGTGTGTGTATATGGGTTTCTATATATGGGTGTTGGAAGGAGAGGGAGAGAAACACCTGTTGGCTGAGTATATTGGGTGTAATTTGAACTTAAAGGAAACCCACTGCTGTGAGGCAGTGGACATGTGAAATGGTGTGTGTGTGTGTGTGTATATATATTGTAAGTGAAGATGTGTAGATAATAGTGGGTGTAATGGTTGGATGAGGGTATATTAGAGACAGCCACGGCTGTCCAGTGAGGGTGTGCGTATGGGTTGTTCGGGTGCAACGTGATGTGGGTATTTGCATGTAGTGTACGACGACTGTGTGTGGATGTGGAAGGGAAGGGAAGGTAGCTGTGTATGGGAGTGAGGAAATATGGTATATATTGTGTGTGTGAGTTTTTGTTGTGTTGCTGTGCATAATGGATGGGAAAACATGAGCCTCGGTGTGTGAGAATATGGATGCAAAGTGGTGGTGCTACATGGAGTAATGCAGGGGTGTATATTCATGTATCAGGTTATGAGAGAAAGTGGGAAGTGCATGTGTGTATGTGTGGTATTTGAGCAAAAAGAAGCCTCACGGCAGTGGCTTTGCCATGACTGAGTGGATTCTAGTGAAGATGAGAAGTCTTGCTAGTGTAATGTATAGTGAAATGTATAACGTGAGTGTATGTGTGTGTATGGGTGTTATAGTGTGCGAAACGTGAAGTGTGGATGTCTAAGAGCCAACAGGGGCAGGTTAGTGCTGTGTGTGTGTTTGTACATAGGTGTGTAAAATGTGAGTGTATTGTGTGTAATGTAAAATAATGAGTGTGGGATATATGGGTGTAAGTGGTTTGAGTGTGTGTATGGAGGTGTAGATTTAGTGTGTTAATGGAGTAATTTGTATTGTGCTTGGGGTAAAAGGAAAATTGTGTGAACAGTAGCCGTGTGTTCTGGGTATGGACAGGAGAAGAAGATAATGAACAGTAGCAGTGTTATGCGTGAACAGTGTACTGTGCTTGCACAGTTGTACAACATGGCTATTGGGTATCGTAACCTTGTCAAAAAGGTTGAAACATTACAGGAAGAATCATAGGACAATATTAGAATTTCTGTAAAAATTTTATATTTTTCTGATAACGTATGAATTTTTAGAATTTTCTGCAAATGTTAGAATTGTAAAATTATTTTGGAGCCTTTAAACCTTGAAAATGTCATGGGGAAATTTAGAGTAGTGTTTATATAGTATAATAAAGACTCAGTATAAATTTGATGATTTTTGGAATCGATCTGTTATCATTTTCAATATCGCATTGAATTTAGAAAAATGAAAAATAAAGAAAGAGTTTCTATGTCTTTTAAATTCTGATTTCAATTTCTATAATTTATATATATATATATATATATATTAAAGTTCTTATAAAAATTATGGGACTTGTTTTGCAGCTGGAAGTAATTATGGCTATTATTGGGTTTTTATTATATTTAAAGAAATTATTTTAATTTGAGAATATTAAAAACAAATTCAGAAAATGCATATTTTGACTTTTAAATATGTTTTGCATATTTTGACTTTTAATAATGTTTTAAGCAATAAAAGTGTTTTATTGTAATTTATTAAGAAATTTAAAATAGCGTTACCCATTAAAAAGCGTAAGAGGATTTACTTTAAGTTAGCAGTGTGTGGGAACCGTTTGAGTTGCGCGACTCCGGGATTAGAAGTGAGCGTCGTTTGGGTAGTTGATACTAGGTTTATAGTATATTAGTATAGATTATGCTCTAACAAGTAGATTGCCAATATAGGTTATTCAGAAAATACTGATCGAGGATTGGTAGCATCGCTTAACTTGGATCGAGGTAAGGAATTCAATCCGAACCCTATTTTGACATTTTGTTTTCAAATGCTTATGGAACAGTTTTACAAACTAAATTGATTCGATTTTATGCTGATATAAAAGATATTTTGAAACTGTCCATGAAAGCCTAACTTGAACCTTAAGCGATCGTTTGGAATTCGTAATTTATTTATTCTCATCTGTTTTATCAATTTAATTATCATAAAATGTTTTGAATTCTATTTATTGTTTCTCAATGTTGACATGAGTTAGTAACTTGGGAGCCATAAGGATGGTCTCTATTGTTGGCGTTATAAGAATGGTCTGTATTGTTGGCGTTATAAGAATGGTCTGTTGGTTGGGTTAACTAGTACCTAGATGGACTAGTCAGTGTTACATATGCATATGTAAAGCGACCGAGCACTGCCGGGGTGGCTTTGCTTCTGTACTGCTCATGTTCAATGTTTCTTGTTTATGTTTTATTTCACTTGAAATGTTTTGAATATTATCCATTCATGCTTTATTATGCCCGAAGTGTTTCAAATGACTATTATTTAAGGGATTGAGTTAAATACTCATCCTTATGTTTATATCGTATTGTAGTGATTTCATCGAAAGCAAAACCTCTCAAAAAGATGTTATTGGACTTAAATGTAAAATCGTTCGTTTTGTTCATCTTTCTCTAAATGTTGTATTTCAATGAAAATACTCTTTAAAAAGTTTTATAAGAAAACTTGTCCGAATCGTTTTACTGTTTTTAAATCTTTGATCGACCTTACTGAGCTCTCGAAAGTTCACTCTCCTTTACCTTCCTTTCCGCAGGTTGCCTGATTACGATTAGAGCTAGATTTTTGGTGTTGATTGTTAGAACCCCTACGTGGGTGACTTGCTAGTTTATTATTATGGTTTAAATTTAGTTTTCAAGTATGAATGTACACAGAGAGAAAATACGTTGATGGATGTTTTAGTTGCTCTGACATCTTGTGGTATTATTTGGTTAAGTTTTGAGAATAATATTGCTTAGTGTATACGATCGATCGAGTGTCTAACATTTCGAAAATTTCGGGATGTTACAGTAACACAATCTAGTCATTGTTCTTTCAATTTACAGTTCAGAAGAACTAAAACAAACATATATGCGTATGCATATATTACGCAAGAACTGCATGAAAGCCTAATCAAAGTTTTAATAGTCAAAATCAAAGTCTAATACATAAATATACGTATGTAACATAGAATTTAAATGTTGTATAATTGATTATCTATATTTATCAGCTTTAAAAATATCGCGAGAATTATACCATGAATTTTTCAACAATAAATCTTAATAAAGAGATTAATTTGTTTTCTAAATCCTTATATATAGGATATAACCAATTTGGTGGTCGTGAGCTCTTATTTAATATTACTGACTTATAATTCGTTTATTAAATCTCTCCCTCTCTCTCTCTATATATATATATATATATATATATATCACATTATTCATTTTTAACGATGACTATCTTTTGTATATTATGTATATATCTATATATATGAATATGAATAATTGATAGTACATTTAACTCAATTAGAACGTTATTTATTTTTTTTGCTTCTAGATCTAATATGTTAATTTCATTTTTTTCGATATGTAAATTATTATATTACATTAAAGAGTGATTTTAAGAAGACAATTGTGAAAACCTAGTCATAATAAGTTAGTGTATTGATTAGGTTGATATCTAAAATGTTTAGAATTAATTTTTAGATTATACAACCCCCATTATTTTTGCAAAATGAATCAAATTTAAAAATAAGGTACCTATCAAAATTCAAATCAATTGTTAGATCATTTTTTTCTAAGTCTCGTAATTGTTTAATCTTAATTGTAACATTATTTTTTCTTCTAAATCGAAAGTATTATTTTCTATATATATATATATATATATATATATATATAGAGAGAGAGAGAGAGAGAGAGAGAGAGAGAGAGAGAACTGATTCGTTGATCCCGCGGGCAGCTTCGGCTAATTAGTTGCCCGAGCGATCCGGCCATTTGTCCGTGATTTATGGAGGGTCCAAAATTGCTTTTTTGCATTTTTTTAAGTTCATCGTGCTACATTTTACGTCCGTCCGCTACAAAATGTAACGGACGATATTTTGACAAATACACCCATGCAAAAATGACAGTTTGTAGCGAACAGTAGGATACTAATCTCAAGTTCAAGTATTCGGGTTGTCATTTTGTTGTGTTCAAATATCATGGTTGTCATATTGCTCTTTATTTAATTGGTGATTATTTAGTTTGAGATTCCAAGTTCAAGTATCAAACTTTTATCAATTGTATCAGACTTTTAATCAATTGGTAGTTATTCAGTTTGAGATTCCAAGTTCAATCTGCAGAATGAATATCCAAAAACTCACCACCACCATGAAACAAAAAGAGAGGAAGAAAAATTCCAAGTTCAATCTTCAAGGCCACCACTACTGTGAATCAACCAACCACCATAGAAAGAGAGGAAGAAAGAAACCCCACCACCACCACCTATGCCGCCTTAATGCCCACATCTGAACCACTGTCGTCCCCTTACCACAATCATCTGAACCTCCACCGCCCTAGCCATCACAAGACACCACCATCCTAAGCCCACTCGAATTAGAACCAAGTCATCCCAAGACACCAACATCCTCTGCAAAGTGTTACCATTCAAGCTCCCAAGATGAGATAACTAAAAAAAAATTAAAAAACAAAAAACCTAGTTCTGAAACAAAAAGAGAGGAAGAAAGATTCGAAGTTCAGTCTTCAAGGCCACCACTGCCGTGAATCAACCAACCACCATAGAAAGAGAGGAAGAAAGAAACCCACCACCACCACCACCTCTGCCGCCTTAACGCCCACATCCGATCCACTGCCGTCCCCTAACCACAACCATCGAACCTCCACCGCCCTAGCCATCACAAGACACCACCATCCTAAGCCCACTCGAATTAGAACCAAGTCATCCCAAGACACCACCATCCTCTGTAAAGTGTTACTATTCAAGCTCCCAAGATGAGATAACTAAAAAAAAATTAAAAAACAAAAAACCTAGATCTGGTGGTGCTAGTAAAACATTAGGGCAAGTCATAGTTGACTCGTTGGCGCTAGAGGTGGAATTAGACATGGACAATATTGACCCCTATCAGATCTAGCAGCGACGGTGGTGGTGGTCAGGGATTTGGGCAAGGCAGACTTGCGGTTGACTTAGTGGCAGTGGAGGTGGCAGTGGTGTTGGCCATGGGCAATGTCGACCTGCCAAGATCTGTCGACGACGGCAACTGGGTGGTGGGTGATCCTCGTACGGTGCCGGTGTGGGTATCGCTAATGATCGAAGGGTGTGGTGGCTTTGGATGGCGCACGAGTCATAGTATTTAGGGCTACGACCAATGGCAACGTTGGGGATAGGGAGATTGTAACACCCCAAATCTACGGTTAGGTTTGTTCCCGTAAAATTTCTTTCTACCTTAGTAGTAGTTTTTTCGAGTGATTATTTTACGATATTTAAGGACAATTATTATAAGCGGTATCATTAAGGATCTTTAGCGACAATTTTCTTATGATTATAAGTTATGATGATGAAATTTGGTTGTATGTGAATTATAGCAATATG
>JAVXUP010004036.1:0-44027 GCA_033070095.1 Escallonia herrerae | reverse complement strand
CGGCGTTGTGATGGTGATACCTGAGCAAAGATAACAGCTTGCAGTGCCCAATGGGTCATCGTTGAGCTCCGAGCCTCAAGAACCCTCGCCCACACCTAGTTGTTGCTTAAACGCTCTCAAGTTAGGCCATGTAGCTCAGTTGTTGTAACTTGCAACTTTAATGGAGAGAGAGAAATTTGAGTGTTAACATTAGCATGATATTTTGTTTTCTTTTACGAGGATAGACATGATGGGCTTATATTCTTTTTAGATTTTCCGTTGGTTAGCATGATACCTTGGAAATATCGAAGCATGTGTGCCGTGTTCAGTTCTTCTTCCACTCAAACCATGAAAGCTCGAACTTTTGAGGAGGGTTGGGGTTGGGGGGTGTGACTGCCATAGAAGCCACGCTCTCAGCCGCCCTTATATTATATGCATAAATTGCGTGTGGAAGGTCCGATTTTGATCGATTTGTAATCCAGAATTATTGAACGGATCAGCTAAGATCGTTTGGTAGTATTATATTCATTCATCGGCCTCTTTAAATAATGTAATTGTTTTGGATCGTTGGGAGTATGGATATATCCATTTATCGGCTTCTCTAATTAACGTAATTGTTTTGGATTGTTGGGAGTAGGGATCGCTTCTGCACGTTCAGAACTTAAACGATCATATATATTTGAAATTCGTTGCTTTTTTGTTTTTGGTCGGCACTCGACAAACTAATATTTAGGGTATAATCAATCTCAAACTCTCTTCGAATTAAATTTATTTATATCTAAATTTACACGCATAGTGCTCTCTTCCAACTAAATTTGTATCTAAATTTACACACATACCGTAATATCGGTCGCAAAGCTAGGCCTTTTTAGAGGAGGTATTTCTTGATATTGCAACTAGTGCCCATAATTTTAATGAGATTTTGTAATCAATTTAGTTTGAGGAAGATCTTGCATTCTGCCATACCTTAATTAGAGTGGTTCATGCATTTAAAAATTCGACACTGTGTCGTAGTTCTGAACATTTTTGAAATATAGTATCATTCTCTGAGAAAAGATTTCTATGAGTTTAGTGTTGCTCCTCTTAAATTTCCAAACTCAAACCAAGGTCAGTCAAATTAAATTACTCTTTTTTTGTAATGGCTTAAGTGCCAAACTCTTATCTATTAGCAGTACACTATATTCACACTAACGCATAGCTTGATTGAGAATTCCGCTCAAGTGACAATATCATTACTAAGGTTTCTCCTTTCCCTTTTTTGGCTAGATTAGAGATGTCACCCTTTTTTTTTGTCGGTAAAATGTCCCTTATTAAACTCAAATCAAGTAGGAACGATTCCTAGTAACTCATTTACAAACTTCGTGAAATGTATGCTTTGAATCGTTCAATGTTGCATACATGAGAACCTGTTAATGTAATTCCTCTCTAAGTTTCGAAGTTTAGGACTTTGATTTTGATCATTAGCTCAATCTCCTTTGTCCCATGTTGCTAGGCTTTTTGGTTCCCTATAAAGTTTCTAATATTCCTTTCTACCCAAATAAGGTAAACAACAGCTGTAAGAGCAAGTTTGCTCTTGCCAGCTCTTAGATTAAAATTTTCATTAAAGGCAAGAAGAAAGTATAATTAAAAGAGCACAAATACACGTCCCCCCCGACTCTCAAAATTACGACAATAGTGAACGCCGTCTTGAAGAAAAAGAAAGTAAAATTTGTGGGAGCAAATCGACTATTAGTAAACCCTTTTCACTGTCTAATCACCTAGGCATTCATATAACTTGCACAAGATAATGCCTCGATTCATACGCCTTACTATATCGTAGGCGTCTTGAACTATGGTTTAAAAGACCGTCACCTCATAAGTGCTTCTTTTTAAGACTTTTCTTGCTCCATCATTCTTTCGACAACAATTTTCTCCTACCCTCTGCTTCTATGGTTGCCATGTTGTCAGTATTTCTTGCGTGGAAATGTTACGAGAACTCTCATATACTAGTATATGTGACACTAAATTGTTACAAAAAAGGGTGAAAAGTTTTGAAGTCAATGAGCGAGACAGTCTGATGGTTAAGATCTCTTTGCTTTCTTTTGCAACAGCAACTGACCATTCTGCTCCGGAACTTCATTCAAAAAGAAAAGATATCTTTTCTTTTTGGGTTCCGGTCCAATAAAATATTGGCAGTAGTAACTAATTTGAAGATAACAATGACTTGATATACTTCTTGCTGCCTAGTTGCATGCATTAAGAGAGAAAAATAACAGGAAAAGACTCGAGGGAGAAACTGGACGTAATGAATTAATAGTCTCTTTTCAACTTAATACCCTACAGTATATCTCCTCCCTATATGCCGCTATAATAAACAAGAAATGACAAGTTTCTTTTGAATAGTTAATACACATTGTAAGTTCCCCGACTCTAGTGAGTTCGTTTGGTTACCAACTCCGCTCTCTTGACGAAGCACCAGCTGTAGTAATTAACCCTCGGCTCGGTTTGGTTCCACGACACTCTAATTTCGAGTTAAAAAGTATTTCTTTCGGCACAATCCCGTTCCAAGATTTTACACACTGTACGTAGCGAAAAAGAAGAAGACAGCCAAGTGAAGCACAAAGAAAGAAACCATGATTCTGGTTTTCCAAAAGAGCACCTATTCTTCGTAGCATCTGGTGGCTATGTGCAGCATGTAGTGTACTTTCTGGGGAAATTGTTCAGAGGACTGAGGATAGATGAAGGAAAATGAAAGATGCATGAGAAGGTTTTGACAGCAGGTTATATCCAGTGGACAAACTGATGTTCGCAGCAGGGGTTGGGTCGGGTGCCGGGGGGGGGGGGGGGGGGGTATCATTTTGTAGCTCGGTTATCCACGTGAACAAGTTACCTCTGCGGAGCCCGTCTTAGTTGGCAACAGGTAAGAGTTCCATGCCACGTCAGAACTTCATGATGAGGTGGCACCACCACCATTGTTGAAGGCTTTGACCTTCTGAACTTACGTTGCTACCCAAAGCTTAGTAATTATATTGGTACCTGAGCTTTACTTTTTGCCGTTTAGATTCTAGTTTTGTCAATAATATTTTTTTTCAGGTGTTCCCGCGAAGATAGTATTTAATGAAACTTGTTCAACTTAAATGATAAAAGTGGAATTCAAAAATAAGGTTCCAAAAGTTTTTGTGCTAAATATCCTCATGGTTTTCATAAAAGGGGACACACACACTCTTTGTCCTTGTTAGTGACATCTTTGTGAATTTGGTCTTCTCATTTCTCAGCCTTTCCAACATTTTTCTTTATTTATTTGCTTTTGTCAATCCAGATGGTTCATACCTTTGAGGATTTAAACATAGGATCGATGAGATACCGTAGACGCGGGATAACATAGTTAGGTTTGATCTTAGCCGTAACACAAGGATCATAGTAATGTCATTGAAAAAAAAGAAAGTAAAGGACGTTAAATTCGAGAAGTCAATTTGTAATTCCGTCGTCATAGCTTCAAGGAAATCAGTATTCGTGTTTTGGTTCGACGGTGCTATCCTCGACCAACTTGCACAGTACTAATTCCAGATTCGTTCTAAATCGGCGCAAAAAATTGCTCCTTCGAGAAAAACCAGCTAGTGTAAAATCTTTCCTGCTCATCAGCCTCATTGGATGCTCTGTCTAAAAGGCCATATAACCCCACTCCACAAGAAGGTGAGCCCTGAGTCATCCCTACAGTTTCAAGACCAGCATTTCTCAGCTCTTTTTAAAACACTTTTCTCTCAATCTCATCTGTGCTGTCTGGGACCGGACCCCATACAGCCTCTCTTTGTGTCAGTCTTTTTCTGTCTTTTGCCTGAGCTCATTATTCTCCAGTGATGATGTTTGGGGGGGGGGGGGGGGGGGTTGACACGTGGACCGCCAGATGCACGCCACGTAATCTCGATTGATCGGGGCCTTCCATTGCTCGGGGGTGGCGGGTTCTCCCCTTTTGGGGGTTGCTAAACTCATTAACCTCGTATTGTTGGTGTCATTGCAGCTGATTCCTCTGCGCGTATTGACTGAATAATTATATATTCCTCAACTCTAAACCACCGTAATAACAAAATGGGAAGTAATTTTAGCCGTCACTCTATCTTTAATTAATTGATTGTGTTTAATTACCATATTTATTTAAAATATAAGTTATTCTATCTCAAAAAAGAGACAGAGAGGGAGAGAAGAAAGTAGAGCGAATAATGAATTGGTAGAGAATTAAATATAAAGAGAGAAATAAAATGAAAAAAATATAGAAATAATTTATGAAAAAAATACATATTTAATCTTTCTTAGTTGAAAAGTGATAAATTTTTTTAGTACAACTGAAAATAAAATATGATCAATTATTTAGAGACAGTGAAAAGTATTAGTCTGCCTTGCCCATTTTTCTTTGGATGTGCGTGCCTCGAGACATTAACTTGTGTAGGGAAGAAAAATGGAATGATTATACCACTCAAGATTTCATTTGTTACATAAAAAAAAATGTTGGGGCAGTCAAATCTTTGCTCTAAACTTCTACTATAGCAAAACTTCTCCAACCCGGGTATAAAAAAGTTTCAAAAATTTTATTCAAACAAATTTTGACAACATATTTCGTGACAAGTGCAGTAAGTAATTCGTTATTCTTTAAAATAATTTTGGAATTAAAATAGAAAATTATGCAAAATAATATTTATAATAGATCTTGTCGATATGTAGAATCAGACCATTTAAAACTTTGTTCTAAGATATTCAAAATATTATAATCCCATTAAATTAGGCAATTTAAGAAGAACTTAGCGACCAATTTCGTCAACAATAGAGGGAGTGGAGCATAACCTTCTCCAATTAGTTGCATGCAAGTGCATGAAGTGACAAACCACAACTTGAATTGAAGGAGCAACAACAAGATAATACTACTACTCAATTTTAACTCACAGAGAGGGGCCGTTTTAGCCAATGAATGAATCTGCAGAAGAACAGCAGGGACATTAATGTGATGATACTGATAAAGCTGGGGATGAGTTGATCAGGTGCTGTGCTTAGCCATGAATGCCCAGCAAAATAGCAGGACCCTGTTCCTAAAGTTGGGGAATGCCCGTACAGTCGAAGAGGCAGGCGAATGCAGCAGTTGGCAGCAACTTTGGACGACATTATCACAACTTTGCCATTTCCTGCCATGACAGTAGACTTGGCAAAAAAAAAAGACCTGGACCCACGGGTCAATCCGTATCCGGCCAAAATTTCCGGGTACAGATATGTATTTAGAAAATCCGTTCAGATCAGACTTGTACCCGGATCGATCCGTAAAATTCGGATAAGTCCTGGTCGGATACGGTTTACCTGGGCCACCCGAGTCTTTTATTATATAAATCGTGCTAGGGTTCACTCTTTCTTCTCTGTCTTATTCTCTTGCGTCGCTCCTCCATTGTTGAGATAGCAGCGTTGTTGTCGAGAGAGCAGCGTCATCATCGAGAGAGCAGCACTGTCGTCAGAGCAGCCGGGGAGAGAGAGTTCAGAAATGGAGGAGCGGCGCAAGAGAATAGGACAGAGAAGAAATAGTGAACCCTAGCACGATTTATATAGTAAAAGACACGAGTAGCCCGGGTAAACCGTAACTGACCCGGACTTACCCGAATTTTACGGGTCGGTCCAGGTACGGGTCTGATTTGAACGGGTCTTCTAAATACATACTCGTACCGGGGGTTTTAGGCCGGGTATGAATCGAACCGCGGGTCCGAGTCTTTTTTTGCCAGGTCTAGCTGTGCTTATTCGGACCGAGAACATTGTGTGTTGGATTGAGATGTTCTGTAGTAGTAATAAAGAAAGAAAGAAAAAAATACTCCGTAAATAATAGCTCAGAAAATATCTGATAATTAAAAATTTAATAATTTACCAGTGGGTAATTACCCGGCCCGCCCTGGTAGGGTACGGGCACCAAAAAACTCTACCTGAAAAAAATCGGGTAAAATTTACTCGGACCCCTTTTACCCGTACCCGGCCGGATTTTACCTGTACCCTCGCGGGTTTACCCGTTTGCTAGGTCTATATGATACTCTGACGGCGGCGGCCGTCGTTGTTATGACTTGCCGCTGGACGAAAATAGCCGCACGCACAGTCCTTGGATCACAGCCACAGTAAGGAATTCGGCTCCCAGCCTCCTACGGTATATGTGCAGAGTACGTACATAATATTGATTTGGTAATTACTAACAGCTCTCGTGATGTTTGTATTATAATTAAATTTTACTGTCCAAAAGAATTTGTTGTTATCTTCGTTTCACTTTTATGTACTACTTGATAAACTAGTTAATTACGCTTTAAACGAGTAAAACTCGAGCCTCGTTTGATAAATAGTCGAGCTAGACTTGACATTTTTATTAACTTGAGTTGAATTCAGAAAGTTCTTTACTTAAAAGGTCAGGTCCACTAGTTTAATGGTGGTTTTTCTTCTAAGCAAGCAAAGCTCGACCTCCAAAAAAAACTCATTTGCTAAACGCACCGATCAAAGTTTGGAACTTGGCTCGACACGACTAGAGATATCAAATATTTGAGAACTCAGGAAAGAATATTGGACGCTCAGCATGTCCTAAATCTGATAAGTTTCCTTATTATTATTTTTTTTATACCTTAGAAAGTTTCTTCCTCACGAACTGTTTGCCAATGTTACGATAAACATATATAGGCAACTCCTACTGCCCAAATTAAAATGGTTTTTGTCAAACAATGCTAACTTCTCGAGGATTGCATTATTGTTTCGGCTAACTGCATGTTGCTTTAGTAAAAGTCATTACTGTTTTTGACGGTATATTAATAGCTAACATCCGGTTAAATTGTCATTCATTTGACAAAGATTCCCATAAATGATAAAAGTAAAGTGCAGTTGACATTCTCTAGGTATAAATGAAAGATAACTTTTCTGGATCTCCTGGATGAAGACCGAGCGTAGGATTTAGCCACAAATTCTTTGTATATTAAAAAAGGACGAAAACAAATTATCATCTTGAATAGGGTAATGATTCTCTGATGTAAAACACTTATTTTCACTTAAAATACTTTATGTTAACTATTTAAACTTATAATACTCTGTAATAATTTTATATTGCTTTGTAATTTTTTTTTTAGAATAAACTTTGACTGCTATCCAGATTGTAAGAATCTTTCTACAACCCCTTTATCTAGTGACAATTAATAGTTGCTAAACATCATGTCTAGTGACTTTTTCGCAAACACTTTCAACTATAAATCTTAACAGTATTTTTTTGTCGTCACTAAATAAAAGTCATTAGAGATATTTAGTGACCATTAATTGTCGCTATATAAGAAACACGAGGAAGATTTTTTTAACTCGGATAGGAGCTAATTTTTTTTTTATTACAGCAAAAAACTTGTTTGGCTAAGAGGATTGAATAGGATAAAGAAGGACGAACACAAGGGGGTGATGGGGGGACTCTTACAGAGTCGAACTAAAACCGAGGTTGTTTTCGCGGTTTAAGAATTTTCCATTCCCCGGGGTTGCCTTGTCTGGTTGCCGAATCCTTTGACCGGAACAGGGCAAAACCGGTAAGTGGTCAAAAGATTTTGGAACAAGGCGCACGGCTGCCCAGATTCTGCGCAATTAGAAACTGTGGCAAGTATGCGTGGTGTGCCTTTTGCGCTGATCAAGGCCACACGGTTGGCCACTTAATCTTAATTAATCACCTTATTATTGTTAGAATAATACCCAATTAAAAAAGGTGGCAGTGGCAACCACCTGGATACTGGGGAAACCTTGGGAAGACCACCTTGTACGGCAGTCTGTCTTGTTTGGTCTGTTTTGGAGTACTTGAATGAAAATTTTCAATGTTTATATGTTAGGCCTGGTTTTGATGATATCAAAAGTTTAGTTCTCATAGCCTTACTTCACTATTAAATGAATTTTTCATGTTGTTTTAAACATGTTTCTCTTTTTGCAATTTTTAAGCGTAAAATTGGTGGTTTTAACGAAAAGTATGTTTTCTGTGTCTCAAAGGCTATGACTTTTGATGTATAATTTTAAGTGGGGACTAATTGACGGCAGGAGATGACGGTCAGAATTGCTAGATATTTAGTTTACATTGTTTCTGGGTAGTTTCCAGTAATCCATGCATAACATGGTTGAGATTTATTCGGAAAACTTGTACCCATGGCCGCTTTAATCATAGTGACGGAAGAAAAGAAAAGAGAGATCTCATTTCAGAATAGAGGGGGGGGGGGGGGTATCATTAGTTGTTTTGTTGCTTTAAGCTCATGGGGGGTGATGGAGGGTGGCGTCGGGGATGGAGGGGCTCTCAGTCTCAAAATAACTGCGATGCTATGAGTATGAAGAAAAGGTTAATCAGATCACGAAAATTAAAACCCCCCCTCCCCCCCCCCCCCCCTTTTTTTTCCTTCTCACGACGAATGTTTAAATTTCAAAGTTTCAATCCATTACTAGATGAGACTTTTCAAGTCTCGTTTGCAATGTTTTGTTAAAGTTTTAAGCCGCGAATTCGTTAAGTTTTTTCATTGATAATTATTTGTTAAATATTGTGTTTTATCGTTAAAAACACTTTATAGTGGTCAGGTGTGGAGCGCAAAATTAGACGTCTCCTTTATCCGGAGATCAAAGGATCGCACTGTCGAGGCCCATCACAGAACAATGTGATCCTTGTTGATGATTGGGCTTTATAACTCTGCTTAGACGTCATTGACTTGGTGGACCTTTGACTTATGGGCTCAAAGTGGAACTTTATTTCAGCAGTCCACCAATGCTAGAGAAAGCTGATCATGGGCGCTTCTTACATTGAGGCCTGCACCTCTTCTCACATGAGCTCGGCCCATTTCTGCTTATGATTTTTGCGCCAACGCTAGAATATGATCTGTTTGTTTATTTTCATATACGCATTTACTTAATATATTCTTTATTGTGCATTTTTTCCTTCTTCCCAAAATATATATATATATTTCGGACGAACATATATATATATATATATATATATATATATATATATATATATATATATATATATATATATATATATATATATAAAAGAAGAAAAGAAAAGAGAGGGAAATAAGCACTAATTCTACGGTAGAGCTCCAATTTCACCGTTTGAGTTTCACTTTTGTCACTATAAGCCTTTGAACTTTTGCTATATAGCCATTTAGTGACAAAAGGAAGTTCCAAATGACTAAACATCAATTCCCAAGTTTTATAGCTCAAAACTTTTGCTCTTAGTCTCTCTTTCGAGTCTCCTTTTTTGGGCTCCGCCCTATAGGAAAACGTCAAAACAATATTAGCAGAGAAACCTCGGTAAAACTGCAAAAATCAACTTCATCTTTACACATCAAAGAAAGAGGTTTTGTTATCATCCAACCTAATACGAATGAACCACGCATGACAAATATTCAGACAACTGTTCGAGGACAGTTCTTTTGAGGACTAGCCGAGGAATATGACCTCCACATTCAACCTAAGCACAACCAAATCTACTGAACTATAAGCAATGAATTCAGAGTTCATCCTTAAGGGGGGTTGCTTTGGGGTTGTCTGAGGTCAACTTGATGGGATACGAGGCCTCCATGGCTATTCCACACAGTCCCTCTTCTGCGTCGACGCCACGCTGCATCCTTATGTAACCTTGTTCTCCCCATTCTGGTCCCCATGAGTTCTTCACTATCCAGTACTTAGTCCCATCCAGCGCGCTCCCATATCCCACGATCGCTACACCGTGGTCTAACTCCGTGCCACAATCTCCATTGTATACTCCCTGCAATATGTTGCACCACTCAGTTCATGGATGTAATGTTGCGCTAATACTCTCTGTATCTTGGTTTCAGGAAATAACAACTTTGAATCCCTCCTTACATGAACTGGTCTCTTACAGAATAATATGGTTAAACATGGAACACCAGATGATGTCTTATTTAATTTATGAAAGTGGTTTCTTTTGAGAAAGTAGGCCTCTTTTTGTAAGCTTGTGCTTGGGTTTGATGCTTATGTTTGTACGTTTCTAGTACTATTTTTCAGTCACGTATATGACAGCCTGCCTGAGCAGACCAAAAATTACCTCGGAGTAGAATTGCATATTTGAACCACCAGCATCGATTGCAACTGACACGGGCTGGTTTGCGACAGCCTTCATCAAGGCGTTTTCGTCATTTCCAGGAATATTTTCATGCCCATCAATCTTCACTACTGGAGAGTTCATCTGCAAGGAGTCAACACAGAGACACATTTAGAGAAAAAGGAAACAGATATGTGAATAGTGGAGTCAAATGCTTATCAGTATTTTGCATGAGTGACGAGAGAACTGCTGACAACCTTGGATGCATCACAGGTCCCGTCTCTAGCTTTGTAAGGATATATTCCCTCTGTTGTTATCCCACCGTTTTGCTTAATAAATTCTAATGCGTTCTCCATCAATCCGCCGTTGCAACCTTGGTTATCAGAAGTGCGATCGCAATCGACAAGCTCTTGCTCGGACAAAGAGACCAGCTGATTAGTCTTGATTTGGTTGATACCTTCAACTCCAACTACGGTTGAAAACGCCCAGCAGCTGCCTGTAACATTTGGCAAGTAACCAGTATTAGTATGACGACGGCTCCACCATACAATCGTAACAAAAGAGGCAACTCATCCGTTTGTAGTTGCTGGTAAGAGTACTTGATACTTATTGAAATCCGGGCTGTATAGATAATGCTTTCACTCACTTTTGTTGTTTTATTTTCTGCAGCTATACTATAGTAGGTTATATTTTCTCACCATCAGGATGTGTTCTATTATTAAAAATGCTTCCCGAAGTTCACGGAAGCCACGATATAGTAGTCAGAGTATTAGGTTTGGGCATCAGGACGAGGCTTACCGCATTTGCCCTGGTCCTTGACACCAGTGACTGCTCCCTTCTTCCTCCAATCAATGGATGGTGGCAGAGCTCCAGTCTTTTCATGCATGAACCCTGTCGCTTCTCGGCTGCCACGGAGCATCCTGTAGTGTTTTACCTTAGAGCCACCGTACGAGTCTCGGAACTCGTGGCTGGTCATGTCTCCGAACTTGTTGAGCTTCAGCTTGTAAGGCTTGTCCATCCGGTTCACCTTGTGAATGTGTTTCACATTCTCCTTGAACACGTTGAAACGCTTTTGCTTCTCAGTGAGGTCTCTAGAAACAGTGTGATGCCTCCTCCACCTCTCGTACAAGTCCCACAGGCTCTCCTCGGACACCAAGTCCTTTTCGGTAAATTCAAAGCTCTTCACCACCCCGCAAACCCAAACCAAAACCAATGTATAGGCAACCAAAATTACCTTCCCTATCTCCATTTCTGTATCTGATCCGCACAAGACAGGTATTAGGAAACACACGAAAATCCTTGATATATATAGTATTTTGACGTAGGACCACGGGAAGTGAGATTTTTCGATTCTGAATGGCGAAGCAAGAAATTCCTTGTATAGCACGAATAATGAGGTGGGGTGGTTTACAAAGAGTGATCGATTGCATCATCATCAGAGTTCTTTTCAAAAAAGACTGCTATATTTAGAGAGGGTTTTGTACACGATCCTCGGCCATTTGGGGGTATGTAGGATCTTAACATGCTAACCACGTTATCTTTGCTCATCTTCTTCACAGAAGGTGACAAATGGCCTATATTGTTAGAGGCCCCGGGACACGATTTATGGTAGGGGTGGCAAAGTGGGTGGGTGGGTGGGTGGGTGGGTGGGTTGGGTTTGGGTGTAAATTAAATGGGTTGGGTATAAATGGATAATTGACCCATTTGACCCATTTATTAATGGGTTAATTGGATCCTCTCATTAAAGTGACCCATTAATTTTTCACCACCTCCAATACCGGCCACTTCGTCAGTTTCACCGGTGGCGCCGTTTTCTCCGTGACCAGCCCATCTGCTTCGCCGGCCAAGTCTCTGGCGGCTACCTCCCCGCCGTTATTACTCTGGCAGTCACTCTGCCGTCTAGTGAGGCTTCTCTGGTTCCATCTCCGGCGAGTCCTTCTCGCTAAAACCCCTGTGAGCACCCTGGCGTCGTCTCCGGCGGAGGTTCCTTCTACTGCTGCGACCCCGGCGGTAAAGTGATCCATTAATTTTTTCTGTTACAAAAGACAGAATTTAATCTTCAGTTTCTTTCTCTCTCTCTCTCTCTCTCTCTCTCTCTCTTCATCCACTGATTCCACCATTACCACAAACCACCGCCCCATTAAATTAGCCACCGTCACAAAAATTTAATTACCAAGGACACAATTCATTCTTCTGTTTCTCTTTCTTTCTCTTCATCTTCATCCACCGGTTCCACTATCACCGCAAACTGTCAACAAGGTAATGAAAGATGAGATTACCATGTGCCGATGGTTTCACTTCAGCTGTCTTTACATCAAATAGAGATTAATTTGATCTCTATTAAGATTCTCCGGTGATTACTCTTGGTTGGGGTGGTTCCGCGATGGTTGTGTGGTGTTGGGTTCTCGTTGGGGGTGTTGCTGTGACGGTGTGGTGGTTGTTGGTATGTGTGTGGGTGGTGCTGTGATTTTTGTAAAAGTGTTTATAGGTTGTTCAGTGATGGTTGTTGGTTTCTGGGTGGTGGTGCGATGGTTAGGGAGGTGGTTATTTGGTGGTCGGCGGTCGTACAGGGGTGGTGGCCGGCGGTCGTTGGCTGGTGCTCAGCAGTCGTTGCGGCTGGTTTGATTCGACGGGTTTTGTGAGATTATAACTTATATAATACATATGGATAAATGAGCACCCATTTATAACCCACTTAAATTCATGGGTTATTGGGTTTTAAAATGAGTGACCCATTTATGACCTAATTATTAAATGGGTGGGTTTAAGTGAATTTTAAGTGAGTGGATTTGGGCGAGTGAATGAGTTTGGGTCTTAATTGCCACCCCTAAATTATGGCAAGTGTGATGAGAAACTGTTTGAAACTTTCCGTCCTTTCTTCACCTGAAAGCTAGAAGGCCGTTTGAAAAGGCTCGCCATCTAATGATTACGGCCGTTCGATTGTGGGTCCCAGGGCTTGTATAGTTTTACAGACCGGGATGCAACGGGAATCGAAGAGAGAAGTTGCTCACGTCTTTGATGGGGATTCTGGTGATGCTTGGTTTGTTCATACTACCTGATTGTTTCGATGGCTTCAACAGACTTTTGAAATAAAAAATTAGGAAGAGAATGTCCAGAATTCATTAGCCACTATGGTAAATGGCTCGCAGGGTCACAAATAAACCGCTATAAGCACCTCAAGGTTGCCTGATCATATCCTTCCATAACCTGCAACAACATCGAGCTTTCGACCGGAACAACCAAATACTTGCATCACTCGCTCAGCCAGCACGTACGCATACAATGTTAGCTAGCCAGTGATCGCACCTGAGGGCACCCCGACTCAATAACCATCTGCCACTCATGCTCACCCTCACACATTTGTCATCTCAAGTATACATCTACTATAAAATCTCTCAAGGCCATACTACCTTGTGAGCAAAAACAGACACCGCTGCAATTCATCGAAGTTACAACACGCGCGCGCACTTACACAGACAGTTTCCTATCTGGAGTCCACATTCTCTGCACAATCAGTTCTCACATGCACAGTTTCTTCACCTCAAGTCCACAGAAGTAATGCATACAGCGTACAACAATCAGTTTACAATGATGGCATCCCTGAACGTAGTGACAGATTTCTAATCAAATTTACCCTTTTTAGTCTACAATCGAATTCACCTCAAACCAGTATATCTTACTGCTGCATGTGCTTTCAGTTAAAAGGAAGTTACTCCCTGTAGCGTCAGATTTTCAATTCACCTTAGTTGACAAAAGTATGCTCCCTGTGCTCTCAGATAATACAATTCAGCCAACGCAAAACAATGCAGGCCAGCTCAATAAACAAGATATTGGTTCCAAGTACTGCATTCCAAGAATCTTGGCGACAACATCTCTAGCAGCAACTACAGCACTTTAATACATCAATGAAGCCTCATATTATCCCTTTCTTATCCATTTTTAGCTTACTCACCAGGTAGTTTCATACTTCGAAAGCAATCATGCGTGACATCAAGATATTTTTTAACATGTTATGCGAAGTAAGAACAAGAAACAAGACAACCGTGTGTTCAGTACTTGGCATTACAGTTCAGTCAGCCTTATAAGTAGGCCAAGAATGGAAAAGAAGCTTGAAACATCAAGTATACTAGATGACAGCAGCAATAGTCAAGGATCGCGTGGAGAGGAGTAGAGTATAGCAGAGCGCAAACCCTTGGGATGTGTATGTTTCCATTTTATTGCCTAAAGAAAGGGGTAATCTATGCCTCAGTTGCAACACTAAATCTTCGACTTTAACAGCAGAAATAGCCTATTGACTTTACCAACCGCTACTACACCTGGTGAATGAACTTACACTTCTCACTGATGTTAGTGTGGATAAATTAACACTAAAGGGCACAATCAGGTCTTCCATTTTGCCAAAGTGTACGTCACAAATTGCGTTGCACACATAGATGTCTCTTTCAATTAGATGAGGATCGAGCAGTTGGCCCAAAATTGTGATATGGGTAGGGTACTTATGCCTTACAGGCTACAGTCAACGAAAGGCAAGAGATAAATGATAACCGGTCACAGGGGTACTATAAGCACTTGTTAACCCTCTGTTCTCTCTACCTATCTTCTACATTGAGGCAGAAAATAACAGAGTCGATCATTGGAGACAGATGGCAACAAAACAAAGAAAATCAAACAAAGTGGTTCCTCGCGAGAGGAGGCCAGGATAAACTTTCTATGACGTAATGGTAACAAAGTAAGACTCCTAACCAATTAATTCTTTTAGATGTAGAACTGGGAAGAGACCACGGAGAGTCAGGTAGATAGGTTTGTCAGGACACCATCCATGTCTTCCTGCACTATTCAACGCACAGTTAAGAGGATGTACAAGTTAAACTTTCTACCAAGTGCAAGTGCAATTGCAGCACATCATTGTCAAGTACCACAAAAGCAATCTATTGAGTGGCAATTCTCAACTCAACACAACTCAACTCAATTAGGCATTTAACTATTCTCCTCCTAGTGGAGGTCGGCGAGATAACTCAAAATTCGTTTTCTTTGACATAAATCCAGCAATAAGTCCTTTCTCACTACTTCACTCATGTTATTCTCGGTAGCTCCACTAAGATATATGAAAGCCTATTTTGAGATGTCCAAACCATATGACACAATGCAACTTTATCTTCTCTTCAACTTTTCTTCTCCGATAACTCCAACTTTTTATTAACCGCTCCTAATCTCGCCAACTAATATCTTACACTGTGGATCCTCTTTCTGAAAAATTCTTAATAGAGTCATCCATAACAAAACCAAATTCACAAGGGACTTAGAGCTGATCCTAGGTGAAATCCTATCACAATAGAATTCACTAGCTGTAGCAGCAGCAGTTCTCCAACTGGTTATTGCTCCATCCTAGATGTCCTTCCTGCAAACATATCACATAGCCCCAAACTTATAAAGAACACAACAAGATCCTTCTTACATGCTCACAGCAATGCCTAAGGAAGAACTATATATACAACACTAAAATATAGTCCAGAAGAGAATAACAGGTCTAATATAAACCAAACATTAGCACCCTGTTCATATACATCAACCTTTCTAACATCATGTTTTTGTAACCTAAGTCTGATGAAGATATTTACTATGCACACTATTTAAGTCACAGACCACAAGCATGGATTTCAAATTATGGTGCATAACATTCCATTTGAAGCAAGTTCCATTTAATTTTGCGAAGAATATCCCCCACTGTGATGAACTGAGGTTGAGAATATAACAAATTGTACATAGGTGGAATCTTCAAGTACTCTGCCCTATAATCTGGGGCCTTTAGGGGATCAAAATTTCAGAACAGCTAAAAATGGTTAAATATCAAAACATGTAATTCGAAAATCAACTACAGACTTCGGCATCATATTTCTTATTAGACCAGCATCAATTGCATATGCATAGTTGCAAGAAATCAACTACATAAACTACCAACTGCTGACATGCTCAAACTGAAAAGCAGTCGATAGAGGATATTGAATTTACTGATGGCAGTCATCAACATCAGTCTATTACAAAAGTCAGATCTTATGAGACTCAGTCAAGTCTGACCACAAGAAGAGATGGAGATATATGATCCCACAGGATACGCATGCAGCTTCTGGAAACAGACCAGCTTAAGCCAAAGGCTCCTTTTCTTTAGCTTGTTGCAATAACTCATCCCTCACTCTCCTGATCTCCGCTTCCCTCTCCATCTTCTCTTGCTGCAAATGAAACAAACAAACAAACCCTGCCTTTTATTTTCCAATCCCAAGCACAATCTGACGCATTGCACTCAACCATATTCAAGAAATGAAATTCTTTTACTGATTAAAATTTCTCATTTCACTCAAAAATCATAGTCCCTTGGCCTTTTAGTGAATTACTTCATTTGAATTAACCACCTAAAAATGACCTGGCTCGTCCTTTCTTCCCACGTTTGACTTGTCAAATAACGCTTTATGCAATCTTTAGTTCCTATTTGAGTTCAATTCCTTGAAATTAAAACCTAGACACTTGTTTGAAAGTCACCGGGAATCTAATTTAAGAACCGAGGGAGTAGAATAAGTGAAATATTTATAGAACTTTTGCTAAAATCATGTCACGAGCATCTAGCTGATACCAAGCATTCAGCAGCGGGCAAACATTGTAAAATTATTTCCACGAACCCCAATACACAGACATACACAATCCAGTCCAGGTTTCCCCGTTTGTTGACCAGTTGGATAACACAATCAGATCTCAATTAAAATACCTAACGGAACAATAAATCAAGGTTGTGATTCCAATTCGTCAATTCAGTACAATAAACGAAAAATCCAAATAAGCAGCATAGTGTAAAAGCATACAGGTACAGATACAAGTGCGTGTGCGCGTGTGTGTACAACGGTGAAAAACGGAGGGGAAAAAGACCTTTTCGTCCTGGCGGAGGGCGATCCAGACATGGACTTTGTCCATTGACTGCCAAAATACGAAGGCACCGAGCGTCATGGCGAAGAAAGTCGCCACCTTCACCATTATTGCTTGCTCCTCTTCTCCCCTCGGGAAAGCTGTAAATATCCAGAAAACTGGTAGTAATAATGGTATCAAACTCGATGATTTGGTGGAGACTGTGGAGAGAGCTGGATGGACTTTGCCTTTGGACTTCTGGTGGGCCGTACTGAGAGGCCCAAGATGAAATTTTGTGGGCTTAAACTTAACAATGCTATCCTTTTGAAACAGCTTCTTAAGCGGGTAATTCACAATAAGTTCGAAGTCAAAGTGCAAATCCTTTATCTTGTTGGATGGCGGAATAATTTTTGGTTGTTATCAAGGATAACGTGTGATACATTCGTGGTCGATGTGCATAGCATAGGACAATGTCGAGCCAACGTATCGTTCGGCCAAGATTTTAGTTTCGTTTTTGTACATTGCAACAAACAAATGAAGCAAGATCCAATCTTTCAATGGAATCCTTGCCTATTATGGGTTTTGATGAGTCAAGCCTGAAGCCAAAGGACAAAGATCCTCATTAAGACTCTTTATTCACGCTAGCGTGCATATAAGGGGGGTAATAAGGACATCTTGGTTAGCTTATCTTCGGAGCGGACTCCCTACTCTACGAGTCGAACTCTATCATCCCAAGAGGGAGGAGAAGCTAGAGGGGTTGGGGGCTCAAAGTTATATGACAGCACCCAATTTTTCTTAATTCGGTGAGTAGTTTCGGTCTAAAAAAATTCAAGACTAATCACACCTGAACTATTAGTTCTAAGCCAAAATTTACAGGTACATGGGTGTTCGTCTCGTGAACAAATCATTAAGTCATTGACTTTACTCCTGATCTCGTAACTCTCTTATATAGTCTCTTTTTTGTCTGATTCCATTGCTCTTCTTTTTGAGGTGCTGAACCACTCCGACACCTAGTATGGTACACTTTATTCTAGGTTAAGTTATCTAGGAGCTTGATTTAGGGAGCTTTGCATGCATTTTTTGCACAAAAGCTGACATTGTCTATGTGATCACACATTTTGCGCGAGCCTCCATTAGTGATTTTTGAGGAGAATGTCATGAGAACTCTTCACCTGACATTTCTTCCCCAAGGTGTTTGAAATTACTTACAATTTTAATTTTTAATTTAAAAAAAATCAAAACCAAAACCAGTTTGGTTTAGTTTTTATTTTTTTACAAAAACAAATGAGCGTTTGATTACCCAGTTTTTATTTTGTGTGTTTGATTAACCAGTTCTTAATTTGAATTTTTTCTTTGGTGGTGGTGGTATTTTGAGTTTTCACTATGCTGGTGGTGGTTGCAGCAGCGGGGGGTGGTGGCTGTGGCGGGAGAGGGGCGGCGACGGTGGGGCGGCGGCGGTGATCTCAAAACAAAAACTAAAACTGAAAATCCAAAACTCTAAAATGAGAGTTGTAAAAATAACCTGTTTTAAAAACTGATTTTCAAACTGAAAGGAAAAAAAATGAAAACTATGTGTCAAACGTGATGATCATCTCCATATTACATTAGATGATCTTTTTTCGGTGGATCATCACAAAATGCATGATAAATTATCAGCAACATGAAATGAAAGTCAAGCTTCTTTCCGTCATGAGTGTTTTCGTGTTTTGTTTAAGATAAGACACCAAAATGGGCAACTTACAACTGCCCTAGATCACTCTAACATCTACCAATATGCATGTAACCATTCGAAGTGCAGTTTTGTTCACCGATCGAAAACCATTTCAGTGCTAACTTGAAACTTCTAAATTTTTGCAGATTACTTCAAGAGCCACCCGTAAAGCGCTAGATGAGACGCTGAAGCTTGTTCAAAGCTGTTTGCAGATCCAAGCCATTGTACTTAAGGATACATAGAAGAGGATCATGCCAGTTAGTACACCCAGAAGGTTCTCTTTACCTACGAAAAATACAAAACATCAAAGAATGATTCAACTGAATAGTATATAATCTTCTGCTTGAGAAGGCAAGTACAATACATTACAGCTCACGAGCCACAAAGTTCCAAACCCAGCCACGCAATGCACATCAACATGCCACATCCAAGATGGATTAAACCAAGTTTTAGACCCAACTTTTTGTTGAAAAATATAGGCTTTGATTTGTATTTCTACAACAAAATATTAGTAATATCAAGAGATTAAACGTAGCAAAATAATTGAAAGCAATTCTATATGAACGCTTGATAAAATTATGTAATCATAAGCAGTAAAAGGATATAAAATAACCCGTCCGTGAGAGTCGTGACAGAGTCACTGTCCTAAAAACGTTATCGCCTCCCTACGTGCAGGTGTTGACGGCAGATAAAGTCTTCAAGATAAAACCCATTGACGTAGCTATATCTCCTTCATGTGCACGTCCACAGGAAGACAGTATGAACAAGTTCACGATCACGTTGCCTAAGTATAAAATATGAAAATAGCTAAAGAAGAAAAATATTGTGATCGTAAAGAAGAAAACACTAAGTGTGGAAGTATAGTTGCTTCTAGTCTTCTATGTCACACCCCATGACCTTATATACTTGGCCAACCATAATCCATTTATTGGCTACATAAGTAAGATTAAAAGTCTTTGTAACTCATGGAATAATCATAACCATTCTCAATAATGCCAAATAATAAAGTATATTATATACACCAGAAACACATTTGAGTTAATAATATTCATTATTGCATTTGTAACTCATTTCATAATTTACATATAAGTAAATACATATAGCATAAATTGCAATATAATAACAATGCTATAATGTACATTTTATTTTATTAAAATATTCCAACAATCCTCCACTATTTTGATAAAATAAAATGATGATTTAAAATTCTTAAAAAGCCACTAATGAAATGTATATAAAGCTCACTATTCCAACAAAATTTAAAGCATTTAAAACCTTCTCAATGAAAATCATGATACATTCATAAAACTCATTTATTATTATATGACTATTTTTTTTTCTTTCACAAAATAAAGCCATGGTTATTGAACATTATAAACTCATAAAGTATCAAAAATAAAAAATACATAAATAAGATGGACAACTTGTATTGTGCAATAGATGTTGGTGCCTTCCAGGCTTGAACCAACACTTAGTGTTGACAACTTCCATTTGAGAGAGCCGTAATGGATTACGTCTTGAATTAGGTCCCTTGGCCAAACTTCAGTTGTCACACACACAATACTGATATGGGACTTAGTTCGCGGGTTAGCGCTTTTAATGGCCATGCGCTCTTATCTTGATTCTCATGAGAGTCTTTAGGGAATGGCCCATGGTTCCCACAGTCGCGACCTCACGACCACTCTCACTTAGGTGAGTCCTCCAAGGGTACGTGTGACATGTACCTCGCGAAAATATTCGCTTCGGGCTCATTCAGGGAAAAACCCTTCCTGGACGTCACACTAAGTAGCACAAGCACCGTATGGATGGGGAGGAGACACTCTCCTATTAACAAAAGGGTGCTACTTTTATTACGAGTCACGCTTTACGAGTTGTTTCTACCCATTGAACCTTCTTCATGGGATCTCCAATCACAAAGGATGGGTTACTCCCGCTGGTGACTCCCTATGGGCTCACCCCATCCGCCTCAGGTGAAAAAGGATCTAGCCACTGTGCTAGTCCCGAGGCAAGTTACGCAACTTTTATAAAGCCTCTATAACTTATTTTCTCTTCATCGATGAAGTATCACAAGTTTGCAGAATTTTAAGGGCCCAATAGTGCACATGAAAGCAACATTATGAATCGCATCAGGTAAATCACATTTCAGTGGTAACATCCACTTCGCTTAGCATCAAATATGATACTAGCTAGTCAGTAGTCTCACTACTAGGAATCAAACTTTTGATCAGTAGTCTACTACTAGGAACTAGTCTTCAACATAATGTGACCAGTAGTCTTTCACCTACTAGGAGCCACATTTTCCTCAACATGCATCATTCTTCGCATAACATAATCTCACATCAATAGCAACTTCACAAAAATCCTCTGATAAGTTTCAAGAATTTTCAATTCTCAAGCTTTGCAAAAGTTAGATAAAAACGGTGTGCAAATATAGTTTCGAATTTGCAATCATATGATAAATAATTGGGTATCCAAGATTTAAAGTACCAAAAAAAATCAATGCACCTCGTATTCAAAAAATCAAAACTTAGATACCATTTGAAATAGATACCACAATAATAAATATCAAAATAGCCAAGATAATCAAAAGTCAACGACTTCGGTTATTATGATTTAACATCTTTACCAAAGTATAATTTCAATTACTAAACTTTCAATACTTTGCAAATTTTGTTTTGTTTTTTTTTCTCCTTCCACATTTTAAGCTCAATTATGCAGAAGAGCTATACAAGCCCGGAGATCCAAACTAGCAAAGCCCAAGTGCAAGAAACAGAGATAGATGCATGAGATATTACATAATCTCACAATGGATACATGCACGCGACATGCTAAAATAGACTTAAAATTAAGAACATATTATATATAGATGTTCTTTATGTCGCTAATCTTCTTTGTATATACATGACTCAAGAAAATCATAATTATCTTCAAATCATGCACCCCCACATTTCGCAGCCATGTATTTATCAAAGAATTTAACATCAAAATAAGGATTTTCATAATTTTATCAAAACAATTTATTTCATAGACACATTCAGCAAAATAAAATCAGCTTCAAGTTACTTGTTTTACAAAAGCCGATAATTCTATGAAAATTTTCCCCTCTTGAAAGATAACTCCATAAACTGATTTTAGGTGGTTCACCAAGCTATAACTCTATGTATAGAATCTCAAAAATACCTTTTCCTTTTTCATACCAAAGGCATGTGACAAAAATTAAAGAGGAATAAGTGTATGTATTTTTTAAGATACAACTACTTATAGACAAACATAATAATCTACAAGTAAAGGCATCAACGTTATTGTCACTAATATTTAAATTTTGAATCCAATTCATACAAACAAAAAAAAAAACAAATATCTAGCAAAAGTTCATTTTATTTTTCTCTTTGCTTTTTTCTCTATTTGATATCTACAAAACAGAGTATTAGATGAAAGTGCTAGCTCAAGAAAACATCAACTGCAAGTAAGAGACGTACGCTTATCATAGTAAGAAAATGTTTACCTCTTCATCCAAAAACTAATGCTTTTTTATTTTCTTTCCTAGTTTTCGAAGGCTGAAATGGTTGTAACCCAATATTTTTCTCCCAAAAGAACACGCATAAATAATTGAACTAAAACATAATCCACAATTCCTAGGCTTACAGATTCTAAATATAAAAGAATCTCACATCCTATAAAAGCATTCCAATTTGTTAAAGATTTAAAAAATTCCTTATTAAATCGTACTGTTATAATTTAGTTTTAACACCAAATATTACTTAAGTTACCCATGTTGTATATTTGATGAAAAGATGTAATTAAAAATATTTAGGAAATTAATGTAAGTATGCAAAAACACAAACATTAAACATTATTTAAGTTACCCATGTTGTATATTTTATGAAAAGATGTAATTAAAAATATTTAGGAAATTAGTGTAAGTATGCAAAAACACAATCATTCTTCTCAAATTAAACCCAAATATTAATTCTTCCTTAAACAAGTTTATATAAATATATCAAAGTAGATTTATTGGATATTCATGTATAACCACTTTTGCATAACATCTAATAATGCATCGAAAGCTACCATGATCATAGGCTTACATGAAGCCAACTCAAAGGCTTGGCAAGTATTTTCCTTTTTTTCCTTCTTCTTCTCTTTTTCTCTAAGATAAAATTCTCCAAATATATGGTATAAGAACTCGTGTTGTATGTTTATTGCAAGTAACCTTAAAGCCTTGTGAGTCAACTAGTCAAGATGTATATTTGTAGCATACCATCTGGCTTGAGAAAAGTAATCTTGTCAAGCATGTAAATTACATCATATTCTTAAGTCAATAAATTGTCAACCATGTAACTTACAAGCATCCATTATGTACACTAATGAATATGTAACTAACTGTTTGTAACTTTCAATAATTTTTTCAATGGACATCAATTTAATTAAAAAGTCTTTTGAAATTATGGTGCCTCTACTTCTTCCAAGATTCATTGCATACATAGCTATATGTACTAAAATTGTTAAGAAACTTACCTCGATACAAAATATCTGAAAAGTCATACCAATTTTGTCGCCATTAGGATTTTCATGCCTGTTACACCACATACCAATGTGCGAAACAAAACCACTGGTTTTGAAGTCTTGTACTCCACCATGATACTTGCAACAAAATCTTTTTGGAACTAACTATTAGAGACCATTTTAAATTCATCTACCGGAATAGAACCCATTTGACCAGTGTCCACTTGCTAATAAGCAGATTCAATCACCACCTTCTGTCTTCCTAATTTTCCCAAATATACATGGGATGCAACACATGCTCGTTTAACATAGACATGCAATGTCAAAACCAACATTGAATGTTCCAAGCAACTAATTTAACAGCGCTGAAGTTGGTTGATAATTAAAGTTGTGATAAATCATATTTCTTTCAGTACTACTGCTACTGCTCCTAAAAAAAAAATGCCTTGGTACTTGTGTTCCAAACAAACCTGGTGGTAATTCTTTATTTGTGCTTTGGTGCCCATGGCTACCTGAGACCTTGTTGACTTCAAGCTTCTGATCCTCCTCTCTCCGTTCCATTTAACTTTCTCTAGAGAGATCAACAAAAGATAATTTTTTTTCAAATCAAAACCATAACGTCTTTAGGATGTTGAAAAATATAGGCTTTGATTTGTATTTCTACAACAAAATATTAGTAATACCAAGAGCTTAAACATAGCAAAATAATTAAAAGCAATTCTATATGAACGCTTGATAAAATTATGTAATCAAAAGCAGTAAAAGGATATAAAATAGCCCGTCCGTGAGAGTCGTGACAGAGTCACTGTCCGTTATCGCCTCCCTACGTGCAGGTGTTGACGGCAGATAAAGTCTCCAAGATAAAACCCATTGACGCAGCTATGTCTCCTCCATGTGCACGTCCACAGGAAGACGGTATGAACAAGTCCACGATCACGTTGCCCAAGTATAAAATATGAAAATAGCTAAAGAAGAAAAATATTGTGATCGTAAAGAAGAAAACACTAAGTGTGGAAGCATAATTGCTTCTAGTCTTCTATGTCACACCCCATGGCCTTATATACTTGACCAACCATAATCCATTTATTGGCTACATAAGTAAGATTAAAAGTCTTTGTAACTCATGGAATAATCATAACCATTCTCAATAATGCCAAATAATAAAGTATATTATATACACTATAAACACATTTGAGTTAATAATATTCATTATTGCATTTATAACTCATTTCATAATATACATATAAGTAAATACATATAGCCATAAATTGCAATATAATAACAATGCTATAATGTACATTTTATTTTATTAAAATATTCCAACACTTTTTTTTACAGAGATGGACGAGAGAACAAAGCGAATACCTCAAAACAAAGGAACTTGACCTCTTACCAAACTCTCAAAGCCAGCTTAAAATACCCTTTGATTTGTATCCATCAGAAAAACAAGAACAAGGGGTACCCAAAGATTGGTCGGCATTGACCATTCCCTAACGCTTGGGACGTCTAGGATTGCAAGATGGTCCTCCTACCTCTAAGTAAGGAAAGGGGAAAACTTGAACAACACAAATAAGCAGTAAACTGCTCATATTAACAGGGCTGCAATTAATGCAACAAAGAAGCATAGTACGGTTAAAACGCCCTTCGACAAGGCAAGCATTATGTAGATTTCTTTGGTGTTACGGAAGCAGAAGAGATACACTACGTCGCGTATCGCGATGAAATGTCTACTGACAAATATTGGCACAGACGTTGGGCTCTCCGTTGCTGCCAAAACTTTCTTTCACTATGCGCGTTGAGGAATCTGTCAAGCAACAAAACAAAAGAAAAAAATTTATCAAAGATTCATTGGGATTTCCCGGCCTAGATAACTTGAGAGAAGATACCACAGGGGTATATTGGACCCCACAATTTGTTCATATAAAAGTTGGCATCTGGGCTGGACAGACTAATGGGGGAGATAGAAAATGGGAGAGGATGTCTTTCATGCAAAACTGGTAGAAAAATGAACAAAGAGCGAAACCTGGAAAGAGAGGAGGGCTGTTACGGACAATTTCAAGTACTCTGACTACAAGGATGCGCTGCTAATGGCATTCGGATCATTTGGTTGCTTCGCAGATGGATCGTCCACCCCTCTGATCATGCTGGTCCTCAGTAAGATTATGAACAAGTATCATTCCTTGTTTACTCTCCATGAGGTCACTAAGGTTGGTCCTGACCTCTTCAGGCGCATGCTCATAATTAACTCATGCTGTTTCAAGATGTTATGTTCGTTTTTTTCTTTGGCTCATTTGCAACTTTCTTTGTTTTTGCATTCACAGGATTCCTTGAACCTAATCTACGTAGCAATATTTGTCGGCGTGGGTGGATTTCTAGGTGAGTAGTTATTTGATCCGAATGCCATCATTATGAACACCCACATATGCATAGTCTTTAGTATGTTACTGTATATTACATGGCGCAATTTGGCCGTGCTTTTTAAGCTGCCCACAAGCACTTTTAGTTTTTATATATAAAAGCAGTTTGGCCGCCGCCGTTCGGCAACATAAGTGCTTTTGCGTGTTGAACTCCAAAACCAAAAATCAGTTGGAAGCGTCGCGAGATCACATGAATTATAATATGAACAACGACAGTGTATATATATCGGCACAAAGATTTCTTATACAAGAACATAAACACAAAATTTTTAATACAAGAACTTGGTGTTTTAACATCTCTCTGTTTTTTTATTTTTTCACAAACAAACTGCTGCTTGTTTTTCTCTCTCAAAATCACTCTCTCTAAAACACCATCTCTCACTCTCTCTAAACTATTCAAACAAGACTCCATATATATATATATATATATATATATATATATATATATATATATATATATATATATATATATATATATATATAGGGAGCTGATCCATTGATAGCACTAGCAAAATAGGAGAAGTTGCTAGCGTGATCTGGCCGTCCACGCGTGATCTGTGGGCGGTCCAGATCTTTTTCTTTGCATTATTTTTAAATACGTTCGCTACATCATGTAGCGGACGATATTTTTTTACGAATATACCCCTCAATCTCCGTGTGTCTTTTCTAAAATATCGTCCGCTACATAATGTAGCGGACCATATTTTATAAAAGACATCCAGTCTGCCAACCCCACATCAATTCTCACTCTCTCTCTCTCTAGGGAAAAAAATCCATCTCTTGTTCATCTCTCTCTTTAGAGAAAAAAACCCATCTCTTGTTCATCTCTCTCTCCCCTCTTTGAACTACATGTTCTTCTTCTTTGCCTTCCCAGCCCCCATATCCATCATCATCGCTAGCACCTTTAGAGAGAGAGTGACAAGGTTCACCACAGCAGCTTCGACATTGCAACTGTAGCGTCGCCGTCGCTGTAGCCTCAGCATATTGGGCACCGTTGCGTCTTTTTTCATTAATTTTTTCTCCAGATTTTGTTCTATTTTGATTGGACTTAGAGATTCACGTATGGTCAGATTCATGATTTCTCTTGCGTCGAGGTTTGGGGGCTGCAAAGGGTCACATGGTGGTTGGGGGATGCGAAGGTTTGGATGGTGGTGGTGATGGGTTCAGTGGTGGTGGCAGAGTAGTGGTGGTTGTGGGTGATGGAGACACTGCCTGGGATGAATCATTGTTGGTTTCTTGGTTGTGGTGGTTCTTTCGTTTCACGCAGCCACCACCAATCTTGATTCTTTCTATTAACGTAGCAGCTATGGCGATGACGGAGAAAGGTCTAGAAAGCGAGTGACATTGACGATGGAAAGGTGGTGAAGGCGGAGGTAGTGATGATGGAGAAGGCAAGTAATGGTGACCATGGGAAGGTGGGTGGCGATGATGAGCACTTGACGGTGCTGCCAATGAAGCTGCTCGTGGATGTGGTCTAAGGTTTTGAACAGATAGAGAGTCAGAAAAAGAGAGAGAAAGAGTCAGAGAGAGAGAGAGAGAGTCAGAAAAATGTGGTCAGAGAAGGAGAGAGAAAAAGTCAGAAAAAAAGTATTGCCTCCAGCTCCGTCCGCTACATTATGTATTTTTGTAGCGGACGGAGCTGGAGGGTATTTTTTTCAAAAAATTGTCCGCTACATTATGTAGCAGACGTACTTAAAAACAACGCAAAAAAAGATATGGACTGTCCACAGATCGCGCGTGGACGGCCAAATCGTGCTAGCAGTACTTATTCTATTTTGCTAGCGCTATCAATGGATCAACTCTCATATATATATATATATATATATATATATATATATATATATATATATATATATAGACTAAGTTGGCAATTTCTTTCATAATCCATACGATTAGTCAAAGCTTTATCTTCTTCCTTATCCTTTTCAAGCTTCCAAGTTTGACAACTCTCTCCAATTTCCTTATCTACTTCTTTATCATTTCAAAGTTGGCAACCTCCAATTTCTTACCACCTTATCCCTTATCTTGTGATAATCAACCTTGAGTCAAACATTACAACTCAAGATCCTTACAACTCTTCACATGGTAATTAATCTTGAGTCAAAATTTACTTCTTCCAAGTTATCCAATCCATGTTGGCTTCCTCCTTATCTTTATCTTCTTCTTGAGTCAAAATTTACAACTCCTCTTGTGAAGATTATCATCACTCAACCAATCAAATTTAATCCTTAACTATGAAGGGTTTGAATTATAATACTCCCCCTCAAACCTGAATTTGCATGCCAAGCTTCTCTTTAAGTTTGTAGAATACGTCAGTCTTTAATGGCTTCGTAAAGATATCTGATATTTGGTCTTCCGTTCTGCAATGAACTAGCTCCACGATTTTATTTTTAACTTGCTCCCGAATAAAATGATACCTCGTGTCTATATGCTTGTTCAGACTGTGTGATACTGAATTTTTCGCAAGTGTGATAGTAGATTTATTGTCGACGTATATCGTAGTCGAACCTTCTTTAATGAGATATAACTCTTTCAAAATATTCTTCAACCATATTGCTTGACATGTGCATGCTGCTGCGGCTATATGCTCGGCTTCGCATGTTAGAGAGCAACTATTTGTTGCTTCTTTGATGACCACGAAAATATTGCTGATCCAATGTGAAAAGCATATCCAGAGGTGCTTTTCCGATCACCCAAGTCTCTTCCATAATTACTATCTGAATAACCAATCAATCTAGAATTTTGAGAGTGAGTATAAAAGAGACCATGATCAACCGTACCTTTGACATATTTCAAAATTATTTTTACTGCATTAAAGTGATCTTGTTTTGGTCTCACCATGTATCTGCTAACCAATCCAACTGCATATGTAATATCTGGTCGAGTAAAAGTCAAGTATTTCAAACTTCCAACCATATTCTTGTACAGTGTTGGGTTTACCGACTTCTTATTCGAGTCAACTCTCAACTCCACACCCGTTTCTGCTGGTATGGCTACTAGATTGCAATCTTTCATTCTGAATTTGCTTAAAATTTTCTCCACATACTTCCTTTGCGACATAAATATTCTATCTTCCATATGTTTTACTTCGACTCGAAGAAAGTATGACATTTCACCGATATCTATTATCTCAAATTCTTTAGTCACAACTTTCTTAAAATTATTGAACATACCTGGATTATTTCCCGTGAATATCATATCGTCCACATATAAGCAGACAATCATGATATCACCATCTTGATTTATCTTCGTGTATAAGGCATGTTCATATGGACTCTTCACGAAACCATTTTCCTGAAAGTACCCGTCTATTCTCATGTTCCAAGCTCTCGGAGCTTGCTTTAATCCATATAAAGCTTTCTTCAGATGGTAGACTTTGTCCTCTTGTCCCTTTTTTATATATCCAGATGGTTGCTCGATGTAGACTTCTTCTTTTAAGTAACCATTCAGAAATGCCGATTTCACGTCCATCTGATAAATCTTCCATTTATTTTGTGCTACGAGTGCTATGAGAAGTCTGATAGTATCAATTCTTACAACTGGAGCAAATACCTCATCATAGTCAATTCCTTGTTTTTGTTTATAGCCTTTAGTGACTAACCTTGCCTTGTGCTTCTCCACTTTGCCTTCTTGATTAATCTTCATCTTGTATACCCACTTGACTCCGATTGCCTTGTGTCCTTTCGGAAGATCAGTTATCTCCCATGTATCATTTCTTCTTATTGCAGCAATCTCTTCATTCATGGCTTTCTTCCACTTGTCATCTTCAGTAGCCTCTTCGTACGTTACTGGATCACATTCTGCCGTCAAACAAAATAGTGAATAATCAAATCTTGTCTGAGCAGGTTCTGTAGCATCATAGATGTCATTTAGACTTCATATTTTCATAAGTGCTCCCCCTGAATTGCTGCTGCTGCTACTAGATAACGGTGTTGATGCAAGAGTTCTTGGATTAGGGCTTTATGGAGGAGTCTGATCATCACCCTGCTCATCCTGCATGTTTAAGTCCTCGTCATTGTCATCATCAGTATCATCAAAAAACAAGCTTTGAACTTTCTTTTCTTCTTTACTCCATATCCAATAATCTGCTTCATCAAACTCAACATTACGTGAGATAATAACTTTCTTAGTAAGGGGATTATATAGTCTTTATGCCTTACTCCTTTTCTCGTAGCCAATAAAGATGCACTTTTCTCCTTTGTCATCTAGCTTCTTTCTCATTTGGTCAGGAATATGGGCGTATGCAATACACCCAGAAATTCTGAGATGTTCTACTTTTGGCTTGCTACCACTCCATGCTTCATTTGGCGTCTTAAACTTTACACTATTTGTTGGACATCGATTTAGCAGATAAACTGCACATTGAACGGTTTCAGCCCAAAATATTCTCGGTAAATGCTTTCCTTTTACCATGCTTCTTGCCATATCGAGAATTGTGCGATTCTTTCTTTCTACAATGCCATTTTGTTGTGGTGTTTAAGAGGCTGTCAACTGATGAATGATTCCGTACTTTTACAGTAACCTTCAAATAACTTCGAGGTGTATTCACCTCCTCTGTTAGACCTAAGTATCTTCAGATACTGTCCACTTTGTTTTTCAGCCATTGCTTTGAATTCCATAAATTTATCAAGGGCTTCTGATTTTTCTTTAAGAATGTACACCCAACTTTTTCTACTGAAATCATCAATAAAAGTAAGGTAGTAACTGTTTCCACCAAGTGATGGAATATCAAATGGACCAGCTATATCCGAGTGCACAATCTCTAGTGGCCTTCTGGCTCTCCAGGATTTTTCAACTTCAAAATTTTGTCTGTGTTGTTTTCCTTTAATGCAAGCTTCACACAACTGATCTGGTTCATTAATATCTGACAGACCATTCACCATCTTTGTTCTTGATAACAACTTTAGACCGGTAAAACTAAGATGACCGAATCTTAGATGCCATAACCATGAATAATCTTTAACGACAGACTTCATGCATTTCATCATTTCATCTCAACTTCGGCAATTAATTCTCTACCTCTGTTTCTGATAACGAGAGAATTGTCCTTCATGTGTATGTCATACCCTTTTTCTAAGAGCTGACCCAGACTGATTATATTGCTCTTTAAGGTAGGTACATAATAAACATCTGATATAAAGTTTCTATCTCCATTCTTTAAAGTAATCATAAGTTTACCTTTGCCTTTGAACTGAATCTTTGACGAGTCCCCAAAAGTAACTTCTCCTTTGATAGTTTCGTCCAAATCTGTGAACAATTCTTTTCGTCTGCACATGTGGTTGCTGGCACTAGTATCGAGGTACCAAATATTTTTCTTGGACTCTTCATTTCCTATGTAAGTGAGAAAAATAACATCTTCCACCTTTTTCTCTTCAGCTGGTGCAAAATTATTTCTTTCCTCCATTTTAGGAGCTGATCTGCACTCGTAACTAAAATGACCATATATGTTGCAACTATAGCATTTCAACTGAGATTTATCACCTCGTTGTTGAAATCCTCCTCTACCTCTGCTTCTAAATCCTCGACCACGACTGTATGCTTGATAACCATTACTTGTTTAGTCTCTTTCAAAAGATTGTCTACCACGTCCTCGTGCACCACGTCCACCTCTATAGCCACCTCTGTAGCCACTACGTTCTCCTCTACCTTGTCCGTAGCTGATGCTAGCTTTATTTTCACCTACATGTAAGTTGCTTTGCAAAGCTTGCTCCAAATTTTCACTGCTTTCATTTTGGTTTATTCTCTGCTCATGAGCTTGAAGAGATCCCACAAGCTCATCTATAGAAATTTGAGACAGATCTTTCGATTCTTCGATCGCAGTGAAGACATAATCAAAATTTTGAATTAGAAAACGTAAAAGTTTTTCCATTACCCTTACATCATCTAGAGTTTCTCTATTTCTTTTCATCTCGTTTGCAACCGTTTTCAAATGATTAACATAATCATTAATATTCTCCGAACTTTGCATTTTTAATGTCTCAAATTCAGCTCTAAGTGATTGAAGACGTACCTTTTTAGCCTTTTCAACTCCCTGTAGAGATTTTTGCAGAATCTCCCACGCATCTTTTGATGTCTTCGTGTCTTATATTTTTTCAAAAGTTGATTCGTCAACTCCTTGAAAAATTAAGAACAAGGCCTTCTTATCCTTCTTGGGCGATTCTCTTAGCGCCGTCTTCTGAGCATTCAACAAAGTTGCTTCGGCCGTAGCATCTGGGGGCTCGGTATATCCATCTTTAACAATTTTCCATAACTCTTGTGATCCGAGCAAAACCTTCATTTGGATGCTCCAATTTCCATAGTTCGTCTTTGTTAATTTTGGGATCTGCGGCTGAATTATATTCGTCATCTCTTCACCTTCTTGTGACGTAGAATCGAACTTGCTCTGATACCACTTGTTGGAAGCGTAGCGGGATCACAGGAATTATAATATGAACAACGACAGTGTATATATATCGGCACAAAGATTTCTTATACAAGAACATAAACACAAATTTTCTAATACAAGAACTTGGTGTTTCAACACCTCTCTCTACCTTTTTATTTTTTCACACACAAGCTGCTGCTTCTTTTTCTCTCTCAAAATCACTCTCTCTAAAACACCATCTCTCACTCTCTCTGAACTACTCAAACAAGACTCCATATATATATATATATAGAAAGACTAAGTTGGTAATTTCTTTCCCAATCCATATGATTAGTCAAAGCTTTATCTTCTTCCTTATCCTTTTCAAGCTTCCAAGTTTGACAAGCTAGTCTCTCCATTTCCTTATCAACTTCTTTATCATGTCAAAGTTGGCAACCTCCAATTTCATACCACCTTATCCCTTATCTTGTGATAATTTTAACTTTGAGTCAAACATTACAACTCAAGAACCTTACAACTCTTCATGTGGTAATCTTGAGTCAAAATTTACTTCTTCCAAGTTATCCAATCCGTGTTTGTTTCCTCCTTATCTTTATCTTCTTCTTGAGTCAAAATTTGCAACTCCTCCTGTGAAGATTATCATCGCTCAACCAATCAAATTCAATCCTTAACTACGAAGGATTTGAATTCTAACAAAATCTTCGCGTTACACAAGCAATTCGGGGCTGCTGACATAATCACATTTTCCGTGATCGATTATGAAATAGTGATCGTAGCATGAGCAATGTCAAACTAGGCCCAAGTCTCGTGACCACTATCACTGCCTCCATAAACTTTCAAACAGTGGCCACAGACAGGGAAAGGAGTGGAGGAAACAGGATTCAATGAAGAGTTAATTTAACACCAAGGACTTTATTTGTACATTTCACACTTAGGTCTTACGCAGACAGAGCAATTGATGCAAACAGACTGATCACCCACTGAAATTTCTCTTCGATTTTCGTATCTCTTCTTGTAACAGAAGGATTCTGTTGGGCTCGCGCTGCTGAGAGGCAAACTTCTCGCCTGAGTAGGAAATATTTAAGGGCAGTGTTAAGGCAAGATGCTAGCTTTGTGCTGAAGCAGCAGTCTCTGCATCCCTGATTTCTGAAATATTTAAGGGCAGTGTTAAGTGCATTGGATAGCAAATCGGAAAGCTTTGCACAAGAAGCACTGGACAAGATGATGACCGGTCGGACATGTGTTATTGTAGCTCATCGACTATCCACAATTCAAAAATCAGACTTGATATAGCAGTCGACAAAGGGAAGATAGCAGAAGAGGGTACGCATCTCCACCTGCTTGCCAAAGGAGAGGAGAGCGTTTACTACTCACTTGTTAGGCTCCAACAAAATGACACACTACAAGAAGTAGCTCCTCTGGATAGCCAAAACATGGAGTAGATACTAACTTAGGTTCCAACAAAATGATCCTGGAATGCTTAGTTCTAACCCTGACAACGGCTCTTGTAATCGGATTCAGTCACTAGGCCGTGATTAAGCATATCAGAACAGAAAAGCTGGATGTCATCTCATGCTTAATCATTATTAAGCATCGCTGAGAAGTTTGATTTAAGTTGTCACACTGGGCCATGATCAAGCATATCAAACTTGAAGATGTGCATACTGCCTAATTCCCAGAATGAGATTCCCTTGACCTTTTAGCAGATTCCAAGGGTTGAACTTAGAACCTAAACATGAGACTCGATCAAACGGAAACTAAACATACAATAAGCATTATTTGATAAGTCAAAGAAGGAAAAAAGCGGTGAGTTAAGGTACATGTTTAATTAGTATCAAACTTAGTATTTGTCGGAGGGAGCGACTTATGCCTTTGTGTTTGTGTAGCCCAAAATGCTAGGAGGTAATAATTTGTGGTTCAACGCAAGCAATCGAAATTCGTTCACGTAAAATCGCTTTCCAATTGGTATGGATTTAACTATTTTGCGATCGCGGCAATTATTTCTGGTTATAACTTTCAAAAAGAATATCAGAAACAACACCAAGGACTCAATGCTTGCCAAAGACCACAGTTGCGTCACAATTTAAATTAAATCACTATGATGAATTGAAAAGAACCCATCTGTTTCATAATTTTTATGACCTTTTAACTTTCAAATAGAACTCGAACATCTAAGCATCACATAGCAATACTGGAAGTAGTGTTTTTACAAGTTGTAAAATAATAACGTTTTACACGTTCAGTTTGTACATAGAAAATTCAGAGAAAGTCGAAGGGCACAAAAAAAAAGAAACATACCAGATATAAACTTGCTTTAACGCTGCACATATAATAAAGAGATCATCGAAGTGTTGTGGAATCCCATCCTACGCTCTCTAGCGACTATGGGTTTTTCTGTGTTTATACTTTGCACAAAATAGCATGACTTTCTTTCATTAGCCATCACCATTTGTCATGTACTAGCTCCTCATCTCAAGAATTATAACTCAATTAGGTCCAAGTAAAATTGAACCTTAGCAAATCACACATTTGAATTGTGAAACTCCCTTCACCTAGCAAGATGGCCCCCCAACTCAACTTAAAAGCTTAAGCTAATAGGATGTGGTCCATAAAGATTACATACGTCCAACTTATTTTCATACTTCCTCAATGTGAAAATAAGTGACTCCATACATACACCTGCCGATGTAGACATCTACCTAATAGAGAGACAAAACAACCGAGCTATATTTTGGTCTTCATATCAACAAAAGGTTCAGTCTTTGATACCATTTGCTTAACCCCAGGCCAGAAAGATGCTATCCCTTGGCCGGCAGATCAAGATATCTGCCGAATGGAAGATGCTACCTCAGTTTTACCAGCAACAACCAACATGACAAGTTCACATCAGAGTTGTGGTTGTTAACCATAGTCCCAACAACAAATGGCTGCTTACATTTCACAGAAAGTACATATATACATTTATTTATCAACCAATCATTCCACCATGATCCAAAAATATTTCAGTTGATAAACCGTGATTGTGTGTGTGATATCTAAAAGACACAATTTCCTAGTTGGTATGCGAAACCCACAGTAGCTTAACAACAGAGAGAAACACCCAGAAGAAGAAAACAAGACAAATTTGGAGCTGTCGGAATCAACATTCTAATCTATAACACAGCCAAAGATTCTGATAAAACAAGTGCCGGCTTGTGTAAAATGTGGATTTTGCATCGGTCCAGCTTGCATTAGAATTGAACAAAAACGACAACCAAATGAGGCTGCTTACTAATTCCTCCCAAGAGATGTCGAAATGTAAGTTAAGGTATATGCTTGCTCGGACTAGCTGTATCATTATATGGAGGCTCTTAGATTAGAGTTGAGCTCAAAGAGGTGAATCGAGGTTCAATCGAGAGTCTGTCTGTATCTTATGCAGTCACCGAAATGGGGCGTAAAGGTGGCATGTTCCAATATGCAGATGGCGTGGACAAGTTGCTCATGTTATCTGGTACTTTGGGTTGCGTTGGAGATGGGCTCATGTCTCCACTTACAATGATTGTCCTCAGCGATTTGGTCAATGTGTATGGAAAAGCTGACATCTCTATCTCCAGTGATGTGGTGGACAAGGTAAGGGAATACTAATGCAGTTTGCAATAATACTCAAACAGAATCTTTATCTGTGATTAGCATCATATTAGAACAGTAATGTAGGTCTCTAATTAACATAAACTTACCAGCTTTATGTGTTACCCTTTTACAGCATGCACTCAGGCTTCTCTATGTGGCAATTGGAGTCGGAATATCTGCTTTTGTAGGTCTGTATAAATCGAGACAATAAACTAGCCATAATCCACTCGTTAACAGAAATTCTATAGACAAGAACAAATCTGTTAAAAAAATGTATTAACAGATCCGAAGAATATGATTACGGGCACTTGCATGTAGAAAGGACACCAATTTGATTATCTTCTTCGCTTCTTCTGTGGATCCATTGCAGAAGGATTTTGTTGGACAAGAACTGCAGAGAGACAGACATCTCGCATGAGGATGAAATACTTGAAATCAGTCCTTAGGCAAGAAGTTGCTTTCTTTGACACACAAGCTGCTTCTTCCAGTAATTTCCATGTTGTCACAACCATCTCTTCCGACGCCCATCTAATCCAAGATGTTATAGCTGAGAAGGTATTTTAAATTTTCTTTCGCCATCCTTGTCATCTGCCAGCTTATACTCCTTGTCGTTGTTATTATTGTGGTACTAATATCAAGCCAATAACTTCTCCTACAGATACCCAACTGTCTGGCTAACATTGCAGGACTTGTATCTGGCCTACTAGCTGCGTTTTTTCTTTCATGGAGACTTACATTAGCTTCTTTTCCATTTACCCTCACGTTTGTTTTTCCTGGGGTAGTATTTGGGAAGTTACTGATGAGCCTAGGGTCGAAGATGAAAAATGCTTATGGAGTTGCTGGTGGGATCGCAGAGCAGGCAATCTCATCAATCAGAACTGTTTATTCTTATGTGGGAGAACGTAGAACTCTTGAAAGATTCAGCCATGAACTTCAACAAAGTACGGACCTGGGCATTAAGCAAGGTTTTGCAAAGGGACTGATGATAGGAAGCATGGGAATGATTTTTGCCACGTGGGCATTCATATCTTGGGTCGGGAGCATTCTTGTTATCGAGAAAGGAGAAACTGGTGGCCGTGTTTTTTTAGCAGGAATTTGCGTCATCATGGGAGGACTGTAAGCCACTTTCCTGGGTTAAAAACCCTCTCTCATGCAGAATTATGCTTTAGCCTTACAGTAAAAAATTCAGGACTCAAAAATCAATCAACCACTCACTCTCCCAGGCCTTTCAGTGCTTTGGAAATCATAGATTAGATCAAAAAATAACATTCAGCAAAAAAGAAAAAAGAAACTTTTCAATCAACAAAAACTGACCACAGGAAACTGAGCACATCCATAGGCGATGAAGAAGCAGCAAATTGCTTATCCCTAGTAGGATTTTACTTGGTCGTGGGCAATTCACAAATCATTTAGCAGTACTAAATTAGAAGCTAACTAGTAGTAATCTCAAGGCTACTGCCATTATGCTTGTGCCCTTTTGCAATTTCTTCTAAGTTCACAGCTTCAATGTTGCATTTTCAGGGCATGCATGAGCGCGCTTCCTAATATCACATTCATTTCAGAGGCAACAGTAGCTGCTACGCGAATTTCTGAGATGATTGCTCGAATTCCTGATATAGACGCTCAAAATGGAAACGGGAAAGTTCTAGCATATGTGAGAGGAGAAATTGAGTTTAAGGAGGTTAACTTCACTTATCCATCCAGACCAGATACCCCGATCATTCAAGGACTGAATTTAAAAGTCAAAGCTGGTACAACAGTAGGTCTTGTCGGTGGCAGTGGCTCCGGCAAGTCCACAGTTATATCTTTGCTCGAGAGATTTTATGATCCTGTCAGTGGAGACATTCTTTTAGATGGACATAGAATAAAGAGGCTTCAGCTTAAATGGTTGAGATCTCAGATGGGGCTAGTTAATCAAGAGCCAGTTCTCTTTGCTACATCCATTAAAGAAAATATTCTTTTTGGCAGGGAAGGAGCTTCAATGGATCTTGTTATAAGTGCTGCTAATGCTGCGAATGCACACAACTTCATAGACAAATTGCCTGATGGCTATGATACTCAAGTAAGTCGTTCTCATAACTTGTAAATTTTTTAATTCCTTTCAGCGAGCTTCGAGACTCTTAAAGTCCTACTGGTATATCAGGTGGGACAGTTCGGGGTTCAGTTATCTGGAGGGCAAAAACAAAGGATTGCTATAGCTAGAGCTCTGATAAAAGACCCAAAGATGCTTCTGCTAGATGAAGCTACCAGCGCTCTTGATGCAGAATCTGAAAGAGTAGTACAGGAGGCCCTTGACCATGCTTCACAAGGAAGGACAACAATCATCGTTGCCCATAGACTCACCACAATCTGCAAGGCTGATAAAATAGTGGTTCTCCAGTCAGGGAGAGTTCTTGAATCAGGTTCTCATGACGATCTGATGCAAATGAATGATGGAGAAGGTGGGGCCTACTTCAGAATGGTGCAACTGCAGCAATCAGCAACCCAGACTGAAGCTACTCCTTATAGTACTCCAACAATTGGAAGAATAGTTAGAAGAAGCAATGCTCAAACTCCCAAGACTCCTAGAAGTGTGAGATCAAGCTGGCAAAATAGCCCTGCTTCCCCTTTCAGCCCAGCATTAATCATGAGCGTGGCTCACTCCATCCAACTGTATTCTTATTGTGATGACAGCTATGATGAAAACATAGAGAAATCTTCTCATCATAGTCCTTCGCAGTGGCGGTTATTTCAAATGAATGCACCTGAGTGGAAGAGAACGTTACTTGGGTGTCTAGGAGCGGCTGGTTTTGGGGCAATCCAGCCAGTACATGCTTATTGCTTGGGATCAATGATCTCAGCATACTTCATAAACAACAATTCCGAACTAAAATCCCAGACAAGATTTTACTGCATTATCTTTCTAAGCTTAGGGGTTCTTAGCTTCATCGCTAATCTACTTCAACATTACAATTTTGCAATTATGGGGGAGCGCTTAACCAAGAGGGTGAGAGAGAAAATGTTTGAAAATGTGTTTACCTTTGAGGTCGGGTGGTTTGATCAAGATGAGAACACAAGTGCAGCAGTTTGTGCACGACTAGCCACTGAAGCGAACATGGTCCGGTCCCTGGTTGGAGATCGCATGTCATTGTTGCTTCAGGTCTTCGTAAGCGCTTCCCTATCTTTTGTGTTCGCTTTAGTAGTCACATGGAGACTCTCCATTGTTATGATTGCCGTACAGCCTTTGGTTGTTGCAAGCTTCTATTCAAGGAGCGTATTGATGAAAAGTATGTCCGGAAAGGCCAAAAAAGCACAAAATGAGGGAAGCCAACTAGCAAGCGAAGCAGCGGTCAACCACAGGACTATCACGGCCTTTTCTTCTCAAGAAAGAATATTGGACCTCTTTGCAGCTACACTGAAAGGCCCTAGGAGGGAGAGCGTGAAACAATCGTGGTTTTCAGGTTTAGGCTTTTTTAGTTCCCAATTTCTGACGACATCCGCCATTGCTATGACATATTGGTACGGTGGGAGGCTAATGAATAAAGGACTACTAAACTATAAGCAACTGTTTCAAGCTTTCTTCATCTTAATGAGCACAGGAAAAAATATAGCAGACGCAGGAAGCATGACTTCTGATTTGGCGAAAGGTGGCAGTGCCATCAGATCTGTTTTTGCAATCCTAGACAGGAAAACGGAGATTGAGCCCGAAGACCCTAAAGGGATTCAGGTTAAAAGGACAATCAGAGGCCGTATAGAACTGAACAATGTTTCCTTTTACTACCCATCAAGGCCTGAACAGATGATCTTCCAGGGCCTGAGTCTCAAAATTGAAGCTGGAAAAACAGTGGCACTTGTTGGACAGAGTGGTTCAGGTAAATCCACCATTATAGGGTTGGTCGCAAGATTCTACGATCCGTTTAAAGGATCAATACTCGTTGATGATCGGGAGATCAAGAGTTACAACTTGAGAAACTTGAGAATGCATATCGCATTAGTGAGTCAGGAACCAACTCTTTTTGGAGGAAGTATTCGCCAAAACATCCTATACGGCAAAGAGAACGCAACAGAATCCGAAATAAGGAAGGCCGCCACGCTTGCTAATGCTCATGAATTCATAAGGTATGTAGCCGTTCTCCTATTTCAAGTTTCAAATGAGCAAATTCTAGCATACAAATAAATTCATTTCTAATGCAGTTCTATGAAAGATGGATATGAAACTTACTGCGGCGAAAGAGGAGTCCAACTCTCTGGAGGCCAGAAGCAGAGGATAGCACTTGCTAGAGCAATACTTAAGAACCCAGCGATCCTTCTTCTGGACGAGGCGACCAGTGCCCTCGACAGCGTGTCAGAGAGTCTAGTCCAAGAGGCTTTGGAGAAGATGATGGTTGGCAGGACTTGTGTAGTTGTTGCACACAGGTTATCCACTATACAGAAATCAGACTCCATAGCTGTGATAAACAATGGAAAGGTTGCGGAGCAAGGGTCACACTCTGACCTACTTGCCATGGGGCATCAGGGGTCATATTACTCCCTGACTAAGCTGCAAAGAGGCCACTCTCATTAGAACTGATACCAAGTTTCAACATAATCTCGTGTTAGGAATTACTCCTAATGGCATGTTCGTTACTATATATGAATCTTCGTACATGAAAAAAGGAGCAGGTTTTCACCGTGAAAGAATCAAACAGAAAGAATCTACTTCGACACCCCACCCCCCTCTCTCCTTTGCTTTTCTGGTTACAACCTACTTTAGCCAGCTTGTTCTTAGAGCATTCCATGATCATTGTTCATTACGATAAACTATAGCCTCAAATATGATCAGATATTGCTACGGTGGATTTGTTAATCTCGCAAGAAAATGTACTGATATAAGATCTAAGTCACGTCTGCGCTTCACTTGTTTTCTATCTCCATCCAATGCTTTGTCTGCATCCAGGGGATCGACGGTTCACCTGGACATTCCAAATGCAATTGCCTAGACCAAAGTTACAACCAAGTCTATGGCGACAACTAATGATCGCTAAATACCATTGTTGCTGCTAAAAATATGCTTCGCGTATGCTGCGGAACCCGAGCCTGGACCGATGACCTGCAAGACAGAAAACGAGTTGACCGTCGGGTGGGGTTCCGGCGGAGAACGTCAGAGCGCAGCTACATGATAATGACTCTGAAAAAGCATGAATGTGTATCGTTTTTCATAACTGGGGGATAGACCCCTTGGTAGAAGAGAGCCCTAGTAGACTGGACCGTAAGTTAGATGTGTTAGGATCGCGTTAGGATCCTTAGAATCACGTCACGATCCCTTATAAAATAATTATCGGTCTCCCCGTTCAACTACGATTGCCGGATATTCCACAATTATATTTGAGAATTATATTTGAGATATATCAACGACTTTTGTTAATTTTTAGCAACAATTTCCTACACCAGTTTTCTGACTAACCAAATTTGACTGATTGACTATTAACTACTCCTAGACGAAGATTATAGCTCACAACAGAAAGAAGGAAAAAAAAAAGGAATAAAACCTCTTCCAAAATATACTCTACTTATCTAAGCTCTTTTTACATTTCTAACTACTTCTAGAAATTCTAAAGTATACTATCCAATTCTCGATCTAAACATGCAAGACAAAGAACAAAAATTGAGGAAAGAGACAAAATCAGTTCACCTTTTTGCTCCATCTCTTTCTCTTTAATTAATCAACCCAATTTAATTTGGAACCGCCGCAAATGTGCCGGTTTTATCTTTCTATTTACGTTAAGCTTCCTTAATTTTGATCTCGGCATTGTTGTGTCTTAAGATTAGATAAGACTTTATTTTACATTCTTGCCTCAGTTTCGTCTAATCTTCGCCACGTTTTTCATATGTTTTGTTTTCCCGAAGACACGTTGCACGGGTAAAACTTCAAATCTTATGTACATGAGCCACGTGTCTTTTCGTTGCCCCAAATGTCCTTTCGTTGCCCCCAAATTGAGCAGGTGTCAATCGACCATTGTTGTCATCGAGTTGACAATTAATGTGGTACCAGTCACACGCTTTTGGACGAATCACCATGTCGAGACCTTGTAATCAATCAATTGAACTTAAATTCACACGAAAATTTGTCAACCGGAAGGTGAACAGAATGTTATCTATAAAGCTATTAGACACTCCTCTTCTTGGATATACCCATATAAACGCCTAGTACTACTAACTAAGTGAAGTCTAGATACAACAGAACTGGAGCATTGTGGGAATGATGGCTGCTCAAGGTTTTTTTACAAGGAGGGAGATCTTTAAGGTTTATAAATAATACTACCCCTCACTTTACTACCTAAGATTCTTGTGTCTTCCAAATGAAGGGCTCTCATCCTATTTCATGTTGTAATGTAGTGCATAAATGTATCTTTGAGATTATATGCTCTCGATTCAGACGGTGCTTCTCAATTAAGAATGATAATAGGGCTGGTCGGATGCAGATTTCACAAAATCTGTACATGCTCTGGTAGTACTAAAATCTGTCTCGCCATTGGGTCATGTAAATACAATACCATAACCGATCCTAAGTTAATTTAAAAAAATCGTCCCCACCCCGCTCCGATCCGCCCCCGTTGGTGTTGATCCCATCACTCTTTACTTTACTCTTTGGCATTTCTTGGTCCTATCTTCTTCTACTTATTCTCTATTCTACAACATATATTTTTTCTCCAGTAAAGGGATATTCATTGCAACCTACTAGGAGCAAAAGCTCTAAAACAACGTCAGGAACAACACAAGCAGAAAAGACAAAAAACCATCCTTGTAAAATGCAATAGGGTATTTGTCAAAAAAATATATATACACTATCAGTGATTTCCCATGATACGACTAATTCTCAAAAATACGGGAGCTCCGGCCAAGATCTAACGTTTGCAACGATCAATGCTCCACGTCCTTGCACAGAGCTGGCCTCCTTTGCTCCCATAAATACACCTATACCTAACCTTCCTTAAGCAGTAGAAGCCACAGTCAATGCCAATCTACAAAGTTCTGCAAGCCAATTGGAAATCGAACCAAATTTCCAATCAAGTATAGCCTAGATAAGCTAATTAACATGCAATGGTGGACGATGGATGGTAGATGGTGGTCGCTGAGGTGGAGGTGGATGCCGACAGTGTGGGGGTGAGGTAGATGGTGGTCGCCGAAGTGGAGGTGGACGCTGAATGTGCGGGGAAGAGGGAGAAAAGAAGGAGTCAATGAGGTACGACGATAGTCGGCACAGAGAATAGAAGATTAGAAAATTTTTGGGCTTGGTCATATCCGTTCTATTATCTAGTCAAAGTCAAAATAATCCGCTCCTACAGGATGTGGTTGGAGATCTGCCAGGTGCACATCTACTTCCATCCTATTCCCAATCTTATTTGGAAAAGACAGGCTGCCTTCCTTTGTGAAAAAGACATTTTGCTAATAATATTTAGCTAATCCAAGAATTGGTCAAGAAATATCACAAAAGGAGTGGGGTGCCAAAGACGTGATATGAAAATTGAACAGTAAAAGGCTCATGATTATTTTGGCTAAGACATCTTAAGGCTGCTTTAGAAGTTTTCAATTTCCCAGCTCAGTTTTTATGACCAGGACTAGGATCATGGAATGTGTTACTACTGTAAAATTCTCGGTACTAAAATTTGGTTTCTCACCAATTCAAATTGGTCATCGGCCACCTTCAGCAAAGGGTAAATCCAGAGTCCAAAGAGGCGCCACCAAATTCATGAAACCATCAGTCTCAATCTCTAGATAAATGATTTCCGAGGAATCGGTTGAACTTCAACGTCGAAAAGAAAAATGATAATGTGATTCACTTCAATAAATATCTACTTTCCAGAGATGGGTACCCATCATGCGTCAGATTGATATGTGCTCACTCTATCAACGCAACGTTGCCAGAAGCAGCGAAATACTGATGGGATCATTAATTTTTCGGGGTGAAATGGGCAGCGTACTGATGGGATCATTAATTTTTCGGGGTGAAATGGGCCGTTCTCTGGTCGAATGTGGTAGGTGAAACAATGGCTGAAACTGAAAACATGAACTTTCAACTAGTAACTGAGTCCTTGCTTTGAAAAGCAACTCTTTTAAGGAAAGAAGATACAAAAGGTCGTTATTTTGCTGCTAGAAGCAGAATCCCAGTTCTATGCAAATCTCAAAAAAACAGTAAAGCCCACCAACATTTTGAATGCAGAAAAAATGAAGTTCAAGTACACTTCATCCACACCACATTCAACCACGAGAAAACTACTTCCTAAAATCAGACTTCCAGTCATAATCCCGAGCCATTTGAGTAATTGACTGATGACAGGGATATCATTTGAGTCTTTTCACCTGCATATAACACCAGATATGTAATGAACAGAAAGCAATAAATCCACACCACCCAACTCAGTTTCTATAGATTAGACACAACAGCTATAGAATAATTAAACCCAGACCAAAGAATAAGAAGTTGAATATGCATTGTTCATACACATCAACCTGATTTTTTAACTTACCCCAAAAGGGGGGGGGGGGGGG